>AYLM01001947.1:0-15575 GCA_001625345.1 Cairneyella variabilis | reverse complement strand
CTATATGTTTTTATCACCCGACCTGTCACAGCTGGGTTGATAATATTACAGAACCCCACGACCACTATCATCGCCAATTTCCCAAGGAGGACGAAGAAATGATTATTAAGACGACTTCCAACCTCGGAGTGCACCTCCAAGAAATCGACAAAAGACTGCAAACCGTCTCTTTGCAAGGAGCTAGGATCTTGGACGGAAATACTGCTCTGTAACGACTTCAAGAAGAAAAGGGCAGTATCAAACAATGCCTTGCGATTTGCGCCTATGCCTCTGAGCACGTAGACCAACTCCAATCGAGCGGCCTCGAAGATGTCTCCGCAGCCCAAGATACTCAAGTGCGCCTTGGTACAGCTGGAGGTCTGATTTCGGCTAAGCGAATGACAGTTGATGTTCTTCGGGAATGCGGGGATAGTCTCACTAGGACAACCTGCGACCTCGAAGCGTACCTCCAGAAGATGGACAACAGACTGCAAACCCTCTCTTCCCAAGGAGCTAGGATATCAGGCGAGGATGCAGCTGAGCGAGAACAAGTTCAAGAGGAAAGGAACAGGATTAAACAATGCCTTGCGATTTGCGCCCAAGCCTCTGAGTGGGTATACCAAGCCCGGACCAACGTCTTCGAAGACTTCTCCTCGGCCCAAAATGCTAATCAAAAGATGGTTGCAACGCCTAGAGACCTTATTTCGGCGAAGGGGGTTACTGTTGAGGCTGGAGCGACGCAAGGGCTAGGGCGGATGTCTGATGCTGCCTTGCAGCACCTTTCACAGGATCGAGGGATTCATCGTGCGGCTATGCGGAAAATTTGAGGACCGAAGAGCCCGAGAAATATAGAGGCGTAGTTATGAGTAAGCAGGAGGGTTTGGATCATGTGATTTAACTCATATTTTCGCACAAGCCAGCATGGGCTACTCTTCTTCGAATGTGGGAGAATTTACATTTCTAGATGTGGATATACGTTTTGAGCGCGATGTGAAAATGCATTCGATTACAAACCATAGGTATGAGATATGTGGCGTCCTACTATGTGATTGGTTATGGCACTAGAAAATACGTTGCACGCGAAATAGCCGAGCACCATTCAAACTCTGGTACCAGAAATTATCTTGTGCTCTATCATCTTCTGACGGAGTTTCCTTTTGGTGAACTGGCAGACAGTTGCGGGCTTTCCTCCAGGCTCCAGCTGATGTGTTGGAAAGAAGATTGAGAAAATTGGATACGCGGCGTGAAATCAACGACCACAGGGCTGCGAACGAAAGCCGTGCAAAGAAAGTGTCAGAATTGCCTTATTTGCCAGGCAATACCGCTTGCGTTTATTGTATCACAGTACTCCATCTGCACGTGAGCCGGTCATCAGAATTGTAGCCTTAGATATGAGTGACGTCAACTCTTGCAAACAATGACGCAATCATGAGTCTGCACGCAAACAACCTTAGGGTCCGAGCTCGTCTTCTTGCCTCATCCATTCTCGATTTCAGGGAGAGCTCGAAGATGCTGAACTGCTTCGTGGCTATTTCCAGCTAGAAATCGCCGGTACCAACAGGGGCCATTTCTGGAGTGGCCAGTTCTGGATCGTCAAATGAATGCATTTTTTGCCGCGCGCGTCATTTTTAGACTAGGCCAATTTGGGCCTAAAGCTACCCCTCTAACCCGCCTCCATCACCAAAAATCCAACTCTTGACTCACTTTTGGGATGGGGTCTAGGGCCTTAGGCGCAATATCCGGACACTTCTTTCCTAAACTTCAGGTAGCGACACTCCTCACTCATCCTTCCATAACAAGATGGCCAAGAGAACGGTAGACCTTATATGGGTGTTCGAGAATTACGAAGAGCGTGAGCCTCTACGCAAACGGGCTGCTCGCCCACGCGCCCCGCCAAAGCTTCCTGCACCATTGTACAAAGCGTCCATCAAGGAGCTTGCAGATACAGGCACCATCAGAGTCAGCTCTTCCACAGCCGACATGGACGATGCGATCATCCAGCGGATCAAAAAATGCTTTGAGCGTGCCAACCACCCTAGCACGCCAGAAGCGGAAGCCAAAGCAGCACTTCATCTGGCGTCACGGTTGATGGGACAGTATAACGTATCGCAAGCAGAGGTCCTTGCCCATGAACCACCTTCTACGCAGAGGCAATATGCTGGACAAAGTGTTGTATTAATTCAACGCATTGACGGCGAAAAGTCAAAATCTGTGAAACATCAGAGCTATGCTGACACTCTTTGCCATGCTATGAAACGCCTTTTCGACTGCAAGTTCTATTCAACTACACACTACTCGTCCTTAGAATTGACTTTCTATGGCATTGCGGAGAATACGGTCGCTGCTGCTATGTCGTTCGAGATGGCATATAACTTGATCGCGGAATGGGCTAGGCCTTACAAGGGCGTTGGGAGCAAAAATAGCTACTCTCTCGGTGTTTCCGACGAGCTGAGCAGGATGGCGAAGAAAGAGAAGGCCGCCGAAGAAGTTCAGGCGAAGAAAGCGGAAATAGATGCTATCGCGGCCAAGGTGAAGCAAGAAGAAGCCGAGAGGCAAGCGCAGTTGGACCGTTTGGCTCCTTTTCCCGAGACTCCAAACACACTCTCTTCCCCCGAACCAGCAACAAGTGCTGATGCCAGTGGCGACATCAACGGTGGCCGCGCTCTCTCCCACGATACCCCCTACAATATGATATGGTCGGAGTCGGAGAGAATTGGAGACGACGGCTTCGACGGTGATCCCGGCCCCCCAGATGAGAAAGCTGATGAGAGCAGTGAAGACTGCATCGAGCCCGACTTCAAAGTGGAAGATGAATATGGTGTCAACTCCTTCGGAGACTTGGACGAAGAGATCAGCAAGCTCATCAAGCCTGAGCCACTATCGTCCGAGGCTTCTTTTGGACTGTATTCGACACCACCTCCTGCATCAAGGTCCCAGAGTAATATCCCCTCTCCGAAACAAGAACCAACACCAGCTCGTCCAGCCGGGATGGAGCAAAATCCGAGCATGCCACCAGGCTTGGAACCAGAGCTGGAATCGAAATGGACTTCGAACATGCAACTTGCCACCTTTCGCGCAACAGCCACCAAGATTGCAGACGAATATCTCAAGGACAGGCGTGAAGCTTCACAACCGGTCAGCCGGAAGCACTGTGATACGGAATTGGAACGCATACGACCAGGGAGTCAAGGACAGCAAGAAAATCGATGTGCACAGGAAGAGAATAAAAGAATGAGTCGCTATAAGAGACGCATGAGAAAATAATTGAATTGAAATTTTCTAAATCTATCTCCTAGGCGGGACGGATGAGTTGTTCGTATGACATAATGTGCCTTGTAGCCACCAGAAGATCCGCAATCGAACTGCCGGTAACTAACGCACCAGTGATCTTACTAGACCCTTTGGCAAGTCGTCCGCGCCTCGTGGAAGACTGACTCTTCATCTTCCTCACTCGTGTAGCACTTTCGCCGTCGCTAGATCTTTAGTTGCTGCCACATGTAGCAGTGTCCATCTATCCCTATCTGCTGCTGACGGGCGGGCGAAGAACGACTCGAGGAGTGAAGTGGCAGGGACTGGAATTACAGTGCCTTGCAAAATCAGTTTCCGGATCTATACTAGAGATGTCGACGTCTTAGCTTATAATTAGATAGAATCAGAGTTAGCGTAGGACCGTCGGCTTTGATTTCCATGTCAATGATTTTCGACCGATACAGAGACTGATACGGAGACCGATACGCCGCGGCTGTTAAGTTGAGTGGTATGAATGGGCCAATCTCGTCCAACTCCACAAGCCGTTCCACTCCGAAGGCAGAGATAATGACCTCCTTGATTTTGGCACTAGGGTAGTCCCACGCGTATGGCATGATGCTCCGTGCTGGAAGCCGGTACTTAGTCGGTCGCAAACCCAATTGATCCACGATATCGTCGTCGTCCACGTTGGAGTTCGCCTGCCAGAAAAGGAATTCGACGTCGCTCGTGTTGCGCATCGCGTACGGCCAGCTTTTGGTTTCTATGCTAAGCTGGACAAAAATAGTGCCGTCCTCTAGTAGAATATCCACGCGGACGAGACGCCGCGTCTGTCCTGCTTTGGCAATCTTGACATGTATGATACCGGCGTCGGAAATGGTGAACGGCGATGTCCACTGGTTGTTGACGCCAGGGTAGCAGAGACGCAGCTGCTTCCCCGCCGTGCGTTTATATATTGCCCGGATTGCTTCATCCTCAAATGTCACAAAGACTGTAGTGTTTGTCTCCCGGATGTTGATTTCCTCGCCAAGCTTATTTTCCAGAATGAACCGGTCATATATATTATCCTTCGCGTTGGCATCGGTTTTACCACCGCCTAATAACAGCTTGACTAAAGGTTTATGGCCCTCTTTGACGGCCCATGACAGCGGCGTCCGGCCGGATCCATCTTTCGAGTCAGCATCTACTTTACCGCTGTCGAGTAACAGCTTGACCATGACCTCATGGCCCTTCCCGGCAGCCCATGACAGCGGCGTCCGGCCGGATCTGTCTTTCGAGTCGGCATCGACTTTGCCACTGTCGAGCAGCAGCTTGATAGTAGTCTTATGGCCATTTTCGGCGGCCCATGACAGCGGCGTCCGGCTGCATATCTTATCTATCGAATCGGTATCGACTGCCAGTGGCACGTAGACATATACCTAAGGCTTTAAGCGACTTCCATCGATCTTGATGCTGAAGCATTGTACTTGGCAGACAGTTCTGATTGAGTTCTATTATTTCTTCTAATTCATTAAATTATTATACATTGAGATTTTTGTCATTCGAGGCATTAATTTCTAATTCCTCTTTTCTGCCATCCACGTAATGTTGCACGGGAAGACAAAGTATTAGGGTGATCAGTACCTATCGTCCTGGTCTGTATTATTACACATTCCTCCATGAGCTTAAGGGCCTCTTTATCTCGGCCAAGTCCTTTCCATGTATATGCAAGGTTGTTCATGCTGGTCAGCGTGTCTGGATGGTCCGCTCCGAGCTTCGTCTTGCTCGTCTCCATCACTTGCAGCTCCAGCTCTTCAGCAGCATCCCACCGGCCTTGATTCGAAAACGTCGACGCTAGGTTGGCCATGCTGGTCAGCGTGTCTGGATGGTCCGCTCCGAGCTTTGTCTTGCGAGTCTCCATCACTTGCACAAACAGCTCTTCAGCAGCATCCCACCGGCCTTGATTCCAAAACGTCGACGCTAGGTTGGCTATGCTGGTCAGCGTGTCTGGATGGTCCGCTCCGAGCCTCGTCTTGCTCGTCTCCATCACTTGCAGCTCCAGCTCTTCAGCAGCATCCCACCGGCCTTGATTCGAAAACGTCGACGCTAGGTTGGCCATGCTGGTCAGCGTGTCTGGATGGTCCGCTCCGAGCTTTGTCTTGCGAGTCTCCATCACTTGCAGCTCCAGCTCTTCAGCAGCGTCCCACCGGCCTTGATTTCGGTACGTCGACGCTAGGTTGGCCATGCTGGTCAGCGTGTCTGGATGGTCCGCTCCGAGCTTTGTCTTGCTCGTCTCCATCACTTGCAGCTCCAGCTCTTCGGCCTCGTCCCATCGTCCCTGCTTTCTGTAGGTCGATGCCAGCTTTCTTATACTCCGCAGCGTGTAACGATGCTCCGCGCCAAGGACCTTCTTCCGGGACTCCATCACTTGCACGAATGCCATTTCCGCCTCCTTGTACCTCCCGTCACTATAGGTGCATTTTCCAAATTTCCAGAACAACTTCGTTAGGTCATTCCTGGCTCCTTCCAACTCCACTTCTCCCATCTCCGTCTCGAGGGCGTATCGTGCATGCGGTAAGTACATCCTCCACAAGCTCCTTTTTGTGTGGTCGCTGTCGGGAAACACCTCTTCTAGTCGCTCCAGAGCCTTGGCTGCCCACTGCCTGAGAGCACCGCTCGTTCGAAGCCAGTTTCTCGTTGCGAGATGCACAAGTCGATGAAGATCCATCAATTGACCAGTCTTGTGTTTGGTAATAAAGGAGTAGGCGCTTAGCGTTCCGATAGCATCAATAGCCATCTTGGTTGACTGTGCCGGTGGAAGGAGCGATTGGGGAATATCTTTCGCGTCCACGCATGACATAAATGACAGATACTCTGCCGCTAATGCGTTGCGGGTCCGGATTTGCTCGAATGAAATAAGCCAAGTTGTCGCAACCGGATTCTTGACAACATCATACCGACCCTCGTCTTCAAACTCTTCACTGAGGATATCGATGATATTCTGCTCTGTATCATCTAGAAGTGCTGTATACTGAGATAGGGTTATCTGGTTCTTATTAATGTACGCGACGGCTTGGACAATTGCGAGAGGAAGATATGTAAGTTTTTGAAGCAAATTCGCAGTAGCTTTATCATCCACCAACACGTCCCGGTCAATCAAGGATTTCTCAAGCAGGTCTTTCGCTATAATATCGTCCATCTCGCCAACCAAGACTACATTGTTACTCAGCTTCACTGCCGCCTCTCGACTTCGAGTCGTAAAGATAATAGATCCGTGCTTGCTCTTTGGCAAGTGGCTGATTCGGCGGCCTGAGCCTGTTGTGGTGCTTGCATGATCTGTCCAGACGTCTATGTCATCGGCGTTATCGAACACCAAGAGCCATCTACCAGAGCTTTCTTGGCTCAATCGACGTTGAACGAGCTTCTGAGCATTCGCCGGTTCCCTCTCTATGTTAGGGATTTGCAACTGCTGACCAATCTCTAGGTATGCTTCTTGCATACTCTCGACATTTGTTACCGGTATCCAGAAAACCGAGCAGTCCGGTTCTCTCTCTCGGATTTGATAGACGAATTCGAGTGCAATTTGAGTCTTGCCAATGCCTCCCAGGCCGATGACTGCGACACGCTCGCAGCGAATCTCGCTAGAAAGTATAGCATCGACCTGGGCGACTTCTGAAGTACGGCCTACAAAATGCGGGTTTCTCTGGAAGGGCACAATCCAGGGTGCTTCTAATTGAGGTGCTATATAGAATTAACTTGGAAAATTAGAAAATCAAAAGGGGCATACTGATGTTTAGCTCAAATATACGCTGCACAACGTATTCCTACGAGATATTAATCGGATTCCCATATGATAGTCATATCACCCTTACATTAATAAGGTATGAGAGATTTGTTGCTGCCCTCTCTATCAAATAATCAGTTCGAAGTTTATTGTATCTAGGAGAAGTTCTCAATATACACACTTTCCTTAAGTCTCAAGTTCTGGATACAGTCTCGTACTCGGAGCTTTTGTGCTATGTGGGTAAGATACCCTTCAGTTGCTGCTTCTATCGGCCCTTTCTTCTTGTACTCATCAAGACCAATGCTTTGCAACCCTTGCTCGACATTGAAGCGGTAATACCGCTTTTCATCAAAGTGCTTCGCCCATCTGGCTATAAACTTCTTCTCTGTCTTCTCTGTCTCAGTCGCGATCTCTACCACAGTCTGGCCGAGGAACTTGATCATGCTATCTTCAAATGCTTTTTTCCCTGGATTCCCCGTCCCGATCGAGATAAAGCATTTGACGAGAGGTTTCAAGTCTCCTGTTTCAGAGCACCAGATATTGGATGCCTCCCCCTCTACTTCATCCACCGGATTATTTGCGCCAAGTCCACCATCGGCGAAAGTGCGATTCCCGATAGTGACGGGTTCAAAGAAGGTTGAGGCCGCTGACGTCGCTAGGGCAGCTTGGCATATCGTGGCTCGAATATTCGGCTCATCGGGTAGGCTATAGCTTCGGAGACGGACAATGTCCTTCGTGTCGCGGTCGACGGTACAAATGAACCTGGCTTCGTTAGAACCACTCTTCTTGCATTAGCAGAACACTTACGTTCTACAACCACGCTCTGTTCCGTCATTAAACAAGTCTGTTTTAGGGGTACTACTGTCCACTAGTACCTTTCGGACCGCTTTTTCCAGTTCGGCTGAGTCGAACCGGGCCTTGACCTTGCCTTTTATGTTAAATGGAATAGAGCTCAGTTTCTCCCTAAAGACGGCTTCTGCGAGTTCACTATAGGCGGTGATGCATTCATCCGCGTCCATTTCAAGCCGCCCAAGCATGATTGCAATCAGTCTAACGCGAAGTTACATTTTGCTCACGATAAGAGAAGCTACTCACCCGCCAGTGCTGGTGCCTCCAATAACGTCAAACACTTCGCATGGCTTCACCAGAGGAAGGCTGTTTTTCTTTCGTTCGCCATTCAGCCGATCCATAATGCTCTTCAAGATGTAGAGCGTCGAGAGCCCTCGCACGCCGCCGCCGTCGAGTGATAGTAGACATAGGCCTGTGGTGTCGAGAGGATTTAGCTCTCCGCCAGTGGACATCGCTTGCTCCATGTTTCAACTAATAATTAGCGTAGTAGTCAATCTGAAGAGGGAAAATGATGTAGAGAAGACGACGCAGCGGTGGCTCTCAGCGCCCTTTGCCAGCTGAAAAGAACGAGGCTGAGGTTTCGAAGCAGGGTGAGACCTGCAGGAAGATTGACGAAGTGTTCCAATTTGGCTATAAAATACAGATCCTGATAGTCTGAATAGGCATTTCATAAATGCATATAGATTCGCGAATGTGCTTTGTAAAGTAACTCATTTCTCAAGTTTTCTGGCCCTCTTCGCAGCTCGAATGCATGATTTTACATGCATTACAAAAGTTGACTAGTCGCTTAGTAAGATGGTCATGTGAGCGACTGGACTTTTCCTTTGAGGCCTGGAGGAAGTCATTGACGCCTTAGGCAAAGATTTCCTTGCCTTCTACGCTACGGCTGCCCTCGAGCCACTGGTACCTGAGGCCGTACCATTTTAAAAACAGCAAATATAACCGAGCAGTTTTCTACAGGTTCACTGACTGCCTAGTTATCGGTGCACAAAACTTTACACCTTTATAGATAAAACAGAAAAGAAATAATATAAGTGGATTGGGTTGCTATGATTTAACTTGTTGAGAGATTTGAGTTCAAGAAAATCACTAGGAGGTGGACAAAACGTGACGTAAAGAAATTAGTTACAAAACAAATAATAATTGAACCACAATTAACAAGCCTCTATATAAGCTCTTTAAAACGAGAATACCCAGATTAAATCATGAGAGGTCAAATAAAAACCTAGACTGTTGTGAATAGAATTATATTACTCTAAGTTGGAGATGTTTGCGATCTGGTCGAAAGTTGAATTGTACTACGGGATTTTCGCCTCGCAGGGATGTCGGTTAATAAATTAATTATTTTATTGGACTTACAGGGGTCACATTTCGGTCCGCAGGGATTTTCGCTTGGCAGGGACGTCTCTTACTGTTTCGGCGACTGAGTTATTATAGTTATCTTGAATCATTGAATTGGACCAAATACTGTAGCTAAAGCGAACATGAATTAAAACCGTTAACTCTAAAATCAGTGCATTTCAACGAGAAATATCGCGTCCGGCCGAGGCGATCTGCCACCTGCTATAGTATAGGCTGCCCAGCGCTTGAAGCGTTCCCTATTATAGCCTCACTTGAGACTGACGCACTAAAGGAGAGATCACTAAGTGCGCCTGCACCGCTATCTGCTCGTATACATATGGCCCCGGTTGCAGCCTTTGTGTCGGCATAAGGCTCGTTGGCTTCTGCTTGGGTGTTTCTTCCCATGGGCGCATTAGAGCTAGACTGGTCTGCCTCTGTAGGAGTATTCACGGTCGCGATAGGAGAGTCGATAATAGGCCGGCTGGTCGCTCCCTTTGGCCTAGGGACCGGTGCCTGAGGAGCCATCTCTGTGTTAGTCCCGTCCATTTGCGTGGAATGATCGACCGCCATGGCCCCTAAGACCACTCGGGCTAGAGACTGTTTAGACAGCACATCTGCTTCTAAGGGCGGATGAATAAGCTGGTCGAACGGCATGATGTGTTGTGTAGCTATAACCAAAACTCTTAAATATTGATAGAAGGACTTGTCTCCTTTTACCTCGTTCACTCCTTCCTATATAAGATAAACGTTCGTCATCTCGCCAGCCTTTATAACCTTTATCTTATTAAGCTTTCCTATCACTTCCGAATGATCTAACTAAAGATTCGAAACCGGCCCCTTAATGGCTCTTATTAGCTTCTGATCCATATATCGAAGTCGCCTTGGAAAGATACCGAGGAAGTCTCTAAGAGCAATAGCGACTAATGGAGCAATAGTAAGAAGTTTTATTAAAGGAGCCTTATTAGCGAAGGTCCTTTTGTCTAATTTACCTTCGTACGGCACGAAGTTAACGTAAATAGACTTATTATAGTCGAGTTCGCCTTTAATATTATAACGGAGAATATAAATGTTTGATTTTCTAAAAGTAGGTTTTAGGCTATGATTGGCCAAGAAATTCTCATATTCTATCGAGTCTTAGTCCCAAACGCTAAGATAGTCTCCCTAGCATATATTTTATAGAGCGTAAAGTCTATTATAAATTCACTCTTCTTCGACGTCACTTTTCTTTAAGAAGTCGTCCCCTTCTTAAACGATGACCCTTAAATAGAGCTGTTAAAGAGGGAAGTTATAGACTTTATTCTAAGAAAGTAATACATTAAGTGCTTTAAGGTGTTAAAAGAAATACGTCTTAAACTCATTAGTCCGGTAAAGGAATGCCCTTATTCCTTTCTCCTTTAAATCAGATAGGTTTTTCTAATAAGATGTCTATTTAAAGACGCTATTCCTGCTTTTGCTATATCTCTTTTTAAGGATGAGTCTCTTTACTGCCAATTTCTCTTAAGGAGTAATCTAAGTCTTCGGGCCGGACGATTTAAGAAGTGGACTAATTATCTTCGCTCGTTATTGGATTATAGGCTAGTAATAAATCTCTCCTTATAAGCGTCGGAGTTCTTTCCTTATATTATTAGCGTCCTCTTTCTCAATATACCGAAGTGCATTCTTATAATCGCTCTCCTTACTGAATTCGCTTATAAGCTTTGCTGGCTCCGATAAAAGATCTTGCAGTTCTATCGTCGATAATTCTCTCACGTTAAGATATACGATAGTATGCTTTAAGTGCTTTACCTTATTTCGTTCTTCATTATTTATATTTATTTAATGTCCCTCCTTCGTATGGTTTAACTCTTTTCACTTAAGTTCTTAAAGTCTTTCTTATGTAAACTCTAACGCGAGCCTTGCGATCAGGCGGTTACACTTCGCCCAATTCTCTATAACGCTAATTATAATCTTCCCAAATATTGGGTGGTTAAGGATATCGTTTAAAACGCTTAACACTGAGGAGTTGGGTATGCAGCTATTATCAGTCTTGAAAGACAGGCTACTTATTAGATCTATATATGAAGAGAGTGACTTAAGTGATCTTATGCTAAAGGTTAATTTAGACATCTCGAAACCATCTATGGCTTAATCAGGATTAAGAATGCCTGCGGCTTCTAAGGAGACAGCATTTGGGCTAGCACTCGGCGGTGCTATTAAGGCTTCAGGAGCATGGGGCAGAACCGAAGGTATAAGAGGAGGATCTTAACAGACGGTATTAATAATGGATATTAGCAGTTCGTTAAGCGCTATAGCGCTATTTAAAAGCCTTGAATCGATAGCAGATTCCGAGAAATATTCATCCGAGATAGTCATTCCATTAATATAAGCTGTTATAAGCAAATCGCCTTCCACCGCTCCACTAATAGTTATTTCATCACCTTCGATTAAAGGGACGATGATAGATCTTATCGTAACTTCGTCAGTGCCTTATCGATGTATACCCTCTCTCAAAGTCTTCAGAGGCTTTATAGTATTAGGTTTAACGATAGCGGATTCGTTAATGGACTCAAGGGTGGCAGGCTTAGTGATAGGCTTAGTGACAGGCTCAGTGGCAGGTTCGTTAGTAGCAGGTTCGTCGGTGGCAGGTTCGTCGGTGGCAGGTTCGTCGGTGGCAGGTTCGTTAGTGGCAGGTTCGTCGGTGGCAGGTTCGTCGGTGGCAGATTCGTCAGTAGACTCAAGGGTGGTAGGCTTAGTGATAGGCTCAGTGGCAGGTTTATTGGTGTCAAACTTCGGCTTTTTAGATAACCTGCCTTTTCTCTTATTTCCGCCCTGCATAGTCTTATAGGATCGTTTTATTAAAGACGCTTATCGACTTAATCTACAGACACGTCTAAATTCAAAAGTAATCGGATAAGGATTATTTATTCCTCTATTCATCTCAATAAGATGATTTTGAATTAGTATAACCTTAGCATGTTCCTTTTATAGAGTTGAACATACGTTCTAAACTTATTCATTCGTCCTATAAGTTCGTTTAACTCGCGCAACTCCCTACTTCTAACTTCAAGCATACAAATACGCACTATCTCACGGATATATAATTCAACCTATTCAATAATATCTTTAGCTATAATACTATAATAATATCTAAATAAATGGTTAAAGCAGGTTTCTTCAATTATCGCAGACTTTAACAATTTAACTTTCGCTTATCCTACCAATGATTTAGAAGCTTTTATTAAGCAGTATCGAATGTTTAACTCGGTTAAACATTAAAGGTACGTACCCAAGTTATATATAAGAGTGAAAATTCCGATTTGCATTCACAACTATAACTAGAAGTCGGCTGGAAAGAGAACGCCACAAATTCTTAGAATGGTTAGTCTGAAGATAAGCAGCTGCCAAGGATTGATTAGTATCATCAGGGGCCGCGAGATCTGTATATGGGGCCCCGAGTTCGGGCTCTCCCCAGCGATCGAAGCGGGACGGGCCTGCCTTATTATCACTGAACCGCGAGACGAATGACGTTCGCACGCTAACTAACGATAATTGTAGGAATTCCTAGCAAAATCACAGAATATGCTACAATATTACGATTATTAAAAAAAGTTCATTAAGCGCAAATATGGTAAGTGCAGAGAAAGATAAATTAGTATTGTGGGGTATCTATAGTCTATTAGATCGTATCCACCTAGGCTCTAAGAAATTTCGTTGCCCAAAAATTCCAATGCGGCGAAGTCGACATAGTTTGGATCTGAGTATGACTCGGGAGCTTGCGATGGTGGCGGGGCGTAAAGGGGTTGCGAGGGGTTTAATGATGGGATGAACGACGTTGAAGGTTGAGTGGCGTTCAGCTCTTGGCCATACGGTTTGGAGGTCTGCGGCTGCGATGAGGAGCCGTTCGATGGCTGCGAGTTCGACGGCTGCGAGTTCGACGGCTGCGAGTTCGACGGTTGCAAGACCATTTTGAGAACCCCCCTGTTAATAACCTCGAACCTTTCCATATTACTATGCATTCTTGCCATATTTTCTTCGACTGTCCTAAATTCAGATCGTCAAGTAGCAGGTCTATCAAAATAGAGATAGGAGCATTACAACTTGATTTGTTCTGACCTATAATTGAAGTTAGTCTATATCCGATAGCTATTTGAAATGCTTACATATTCTATAAACTATTAAGGGCCGTAAATATATCACCCAGCCGTTTCTTTACTTTATCAAGGGTTCGAAAGAATGTCGAAAGTTCGAGAGCATTCCGTAGAGATTGTCGATAAGGCTGAGGCCGAAACCTCGCTAAAGATAGGCGCTGGGCAGCTGGGCCCTGAACTTAGGTTGGTTGCTGAGGTCCGACTGATGGCTGAGGCTGGATGCCCTTCAAGCGTTAGTTCGCAGATTCGAATTGCTTGTATATGCGGTAATAAGCTGCAAAATCGGAGGCTTCATTAAAATTTGACATACTGATTGATAGGAAGACGTACAGTATTAGTAAGACATAGCGGTTGGTAGCACGGCGCTGCTTCTTACCTTATATGATGCAATACCTTAAACGGCAGTTATTGTTCGGAGCCTACTCTTCTCACCCTAATTGAGAGTAGAGTTCTAGGGGGGGAACCACATAGAGATCATTTTCAATTTGGGAGAGGTTGGCGGGACTGACGGAAAATAAATAGGTCGAAGCCGTTTATAGAGAAGGCTACACTAATTATTAAGGTCGTGGAACCAGAAGTGAAGACAGAATCAGAATCAGGCGAAAGGCCAGAATCGAAGTGAGAAGCCATTAAGGTTGGGAGGGCTAGATTCGGCAGTGGAGCGTGCGACCGTGGAGGCCGGAATAAGAGCAACGGCTGAAATTGGCCTTGGATTGAAGTGTAAAAAATGGCTCTGAAAGACGCCTAGAACTGAGCCAAAATCTGATCAAAATAGCTCTAAGCCAAAACTGAACCAACACGCCTGATTGGCCAAGTCAAAATTGGACACCCTGTTTTGGATAAAGATAAAGCATGGTTAATCACGTGACTCGAACCAGTTTCTCCCAAACACCTCCGTTTTAGCATAAACAACTTCTTGAGGTTACGCAATTAAACTATTAGTATATCGGGCTCTGAAGCCGTTATTGGATAGCCTGGATTCAAGGGTATCTTTCCATACTAATTAATTGCTATGCTCCGATGAAAACGTTGACTGTTTTAATTCAGTCGGCAAAACATCTTCGAGCTTACGACCCAGCTCTCAACCCGTGCGTCGAGGCACCTTGATCCAAAACATGCTAAACTTAAACTAGTGGTGGGGACGAGTAAACTTCCTAGTATCTATCTGCCGAATAGTAGATGAAGTCGATAAAAGGCGTTATAGCGATGAAGAATACGATGAGATGAACATAATCAACAGTCATTCTACCTTTACGAACAGAGCGGCCATATACGCCCAAAACGTCTTTATAGTGCGCAAAGTCTTTACCGACTCCGTCTTCCATTTAGCACGCTCCTCCGGTCCTTTATAAGGACAGAATCAATTTAGGACTCGATCGTTATTCGCCGCGCGATTTAAAAGAACTAGCTGAGCCCACGTATATATATATATTTACACATTACTCTTTACGATGCAGCTTAAGTACGGCGATTGGCTATATATATATCATAAGATGGCAGGAGGCAGGAGGCAGGAGTTCTCGAAGGAGATTGCAGAAGATGGGCCAATGGCATAAACTCAATGCTAGGTCGCGATCCGAAACACATAGCAATCCACTAGCGATATTGTACTATAAGAATAACGGAGGCAGACGTAGGCTTTAAACATATTTAGCATACTTAACATCTAGCAAACTGGGAGAAGAAGGTGATATATAAGTTTTTAAAGGGAAGGAGGTATTTCTAATCTGACCCTTCATCTCTACTTTCACAACCTCGTTAATAAACATATAGTCCTCGCTCTCGACTAGATACCTTAAAGGAAAGGTTATGCCAGAATTATAGTGATCATCCTCACTAACTTTATTAGATTATGCCGAAAGTCCGCAAAGGCGGCGAGTACCTACTCATCTCTCTAACTAAGAAGAAACTCTGTTCCATTTAACTCTAACTGTATAATGGCTGAGAGTTAATATATGGAAACACGGGTTATTATTCCAACCTACCGCTCTATTATGTCTTATGCGATAAGGAGGAATTATATAAGTCCGGTCCTTTGCGCGCATATCTAAAGGAAGTTTGAGTTGGCTGATTGGTATCGGTCGATGGGAAGTTTTATAAGGGTGAGATTTGCTTGGGTGTTAGACTATTCTATGTGATGAATGCATAGATTGGGAAGGTTTGTGGCATCTTTAAAGAAGTATCTGCCCCAGTCTCTGCACCCTGTCTCTGCACCCTGTCTCTGCTCTGCCCCCAGTATGGACCATCCATCAAATGAGAGCCTCCACATT
>AYLM01001946.1:0-10829 GCA_001625345.1 Cairneyella variabilis | reverse complement strand
AGTAGAAATAAAAATTAACGGAATGCTGACTAGCAGACAGGTTCAACCTTCCTAGCGTTAGACGTCGATAGGACTGCGCTTAAGGTTCGAATCGTGCGTGATTTCTATTAAGGTAAAAGCTTTTTAATCTGATACTTTACCTCTCTACCGCTCTTATGAACTCTTAGCCCCAATCGCCGCGTCGTACTATAGCGTTTTCTCCATAATAAGGCACTCCTCCAACCACCGTCACTAATCATATAGGTCGTCCTATGTGGGTCATCCTTTGGCTCAAGTCCCTCGCAGAGTTGATAGCCGTTCAACGTTAAGATGATCCTTTAGCTTAAAGCCCTTATAAATTTAAGGTCATTTAATGTCGAGGTTAACCTCCTAAATCATCCTCCGGCCGGATGGCCTTCTGGCCCAAAGGTATATAAACCCCTCCCATACCTATTCCCCAACGAATCTCACTTTATTAGTTGCATCTATTAATTGCCTTCTATTAGATAGCACCCTTTAAATTACAATTTAGTACGTACTACAACTTAACTTTCAATTATTCGAACAATGACTTAATATACAATAGCCCTATCATCTATTAGTTCAAATATTCCTGTGATGGACATATAATAGAGCCAGTTAGCGCAGAACGTAGACTGCTACGTTCTAATCAACAATTCGGATACGGCCATAATACAAGCACAATCGACATAATCAACTAAGACCACCCAAGGGGACATATATATGGAGGATTTCATTAGATTGGACGACACAGCCGCAGACTAGGATCTATCTCATACTAATAGTCCCTTTACTCAACCATAAGAGGGTGTTAATTCATCTACTAGTGACTATAGATCGTAGAGCATAAATCCCACTCTTAACATCTTCCACTCTTTAAAGAGCATATTAGAAAACTAAATATTTACAATCGCCGATACGTCCATCGAGAATTCCTCTTATACCGAAAATATTATCAATAGTCAATAATAGCAGACAATACTAAGCTTCCCCAAAACTTTCAATCGGCTTTCATCTTATATTGCTTTAACGTCTCTTCTTCCGGGCACTACCTTGCCTTAACAGCCAGCTGTTATAAGTACATCCTCTAGCTGTATAATGCCATCTTAAGACGGAAACTATCAATCGAATGTCTAGCTATATCACGATGATACGTTTCCTCTCTTCACTCTTACTATAACCCATAGCGAAGGGAGAGCATATGTTTTCTAGTTCTTCAGTCGTAAGGATATAACGATAGAAGCGAAGTGCCTCCCTAACGGCGCTTATAGTGTTTCCTAGAAGAAGCTTTAATACTCTTATATTTCGTAGACGGCATGCCCTAAGAGATGGCTACCCCTGTTAAAAATGTCTAATCTCTTTTACTCTTATGTTTTCTGGCGGTTTGTATAGTAGGAGTTTTAAGGTAGTGCAGATAAATATAATAACTAATTTCATTAAGCATTCATCTAGATAAAAAGATCCTTACTAGTCCTAGAATTCTGAGAGTTTCCTAAGTTAAATAATAGAACTCTCTGATCCATTTAATGCTTTTATTATCATCGTCTCCCCTACTTGGGAGCCAGACTATGCATCCCACCCCCAAGTGCTGTAATTTGATGTTTGGCCTCGGGTTTCGATTGTTTAAAGGTGGGTGGTCGTATGATTGCGTTCCGCTAGCCTCGTGGCTGATCAGGTGTGGCAGACTCAAACCCTAGAGGACAAAGGGACATCGAAGACTAGCCGCGAATGTACTGTTAGCAAAGGCATTATACAAGATTATGATGCGACTTGACCTAGTGGGCCTGGGTGATCTGGGTGGCCTGGGTGATCTGGGTGATCTGGGTGATCTGAGTGATCTGGGTGATCTGGGTGATCTGGGTGATCTGGGTGATCTGGGTGGATGATCTGTGGGCCTGGGTGATCAAGGTGATCCAGGTTGACCTCAATTGTCTACAATGACACACGAGGGACGACGCTAGTTGGGAAGAGCTTGGTGGGAGGAGACTGCATTTGACTTGAGTGAGCCAAAAAAGATCCACCGGAGGAGAGAGATGGGAACGGATATGTCCTCTCTGTCCTGCTCTGAGTCGTCATTCGGAAAACGGTAGACCCCTTTGCGAAACTTGTGGTATCGACGGCCATTCTCGAACGCATAGTCCCTAGCACTCGATGCCAATGATGTTGACGCCGCGTCGCCGTCTTCCTAATCTACAATGAGGATCTTTGTTCCTTTATTGCTTCTGCCAAAGTCGAATTGGAATCGAGCAAGAGCAGCTGCCGAGGACAGAGCTGGAGCTTAATCACGGCTACTTGTGGCTGTCGTGGCGATTCCGTCCGGTTCGAAGTCGGGAATTCGAGGCAGAGGTAATGCCATGTACATTGATCGAGAGCTTTTGTCAAATGACGGCGCTTGATGGGAATAACAACCTGACTTTGCCTTCAGCAGCCCGGGTATGTGGCTTTGTGCCTAGGAAAAGTCCTTGAGGCGAGTAACCGATCCGTCCATAGAGCCGAAACCAAACACCAAACCGCAACAGTCACCATAGCATTGGCTCTTCCTGACCGGCTTCACTATCGCTAGCCGGTTTTGTTCCTAGCGAAATCTGAGGCACATCGAGGCACTTTGTGGGGAATTGGGTGGATTTGAAGGCGTGGGAGGTGGAGGTGTTAAAGCTGGTCATGTTTAGATTGATATTATACGGAGCTGAGGATTTGTTTGTAAGGTTAGCTGGAATACAAATAATAAACTATAGGTTTATCATATTATTGACCTGAATTGCAAGTTCTAGATAGGGAAGGAGATCGGTAACGGAAGCACGAAATTGGGGCGAAGAGATTGGCTATGGGTAAGACAGAGAATTGTAGAGATTCATTAGGCGCGATTCTTTTAGCGAAGTAACTTCACACTGGTTGTGGAGTTTCTGAAATTTTGCACGTGATCGTTCGCATTCTCACCTGCGATTATGCTTGGTACTGTAGACTGGGCATGACCGTCAACGAGTGTATACGAGCGTATAGGAAAGTCGCCCAGCACACTTCTAGATACTTCTACTCTTGCAAGGGGTCTCTTCCAATGGGGATCTTGGTTTTTGTCGATTTGCTATTCGCCTCGCCAACTAAACTGATCGGCCTAACATTCTCCCGAATGCTGACAGAGAACAACGATTCTTCTAAAGTCTCCCCAAACAAAGTATTAGACTATCATCCTACACAAAATTCACTTGGTATTCATTAACCCTCCCGTCTTATAAGTTTAAGCCTTTAATATATCTTCACTAATCCCAACTAAGATGCGATCCCTATATAGCCACACCTATGTCTAGCCGTCCGAATACTAGATCCATATTATTCCCACGCTTAAAATAACAGAATTAAACCATGTCCTTATTAAGGTTCATACTATAAGCATTAATCCAGCCGATATATCTTATATACATGGCGATTTTAAGATAGTGTATAGCTCGCTATAAGTCACCATTATTAAGCCTATAACACTTAATACATTAACACCTACGCTTAGATTCCCTTTAAAGATAGGCTGGGATGTATTAGGAACTATAGTTAAGATTGGAAACTCAGTGGCCAATTTTAAGGTTAAAGATGATATATTTTGTGTTTTGCCTTTTACATATAATGGTACGTCCCTCCTAAACATTCAGAAGCGGAGTTAATATATTAAAGGTGGGATATCTTAATATGTATTAACGACCGATGAATTCATCGTTAAGAAACCTAAGGGTACAAGCCATATTGAAGCGGCTTTGGTGCCTTTAGTAGCTTAAATAGTGGTTCAGTCTTTTAATAAAGTGAAAGGTGGATTGGAGGGGAAGATTGTGATGGTTATAGCGGGCCGTAAGTACTATACATTCGTCTCGTATGAGATTGAAGGAAATATTAACTTAGTTGAGGCTAATTTGTTCATTTATAGTCGGCGGCGTGGGATTAATCGCATGCCAAATGGCCAAGAACTGTTACAGATTAGTTAAAGTTATTACTATAACTTCTATAGAGAAGGTGAGGAAAGTTGATGAGCTCTTAAGGAAGGGTGTTATGGACTAAGGTGTGTCTGAGATATAATATTATTCATTCAGACTGGAATACTGATATCTTGCTCGAACAATCATTGATTATAAGAAAAGCGACCCTTTTAAAATAATCCCTTATGGTTCGGTAGACGTGCTTTTTAATTCAAATCATATGGCTATGTTATATATAAGCATTTCGCATGTGGAGAGTTTTAAGTCTCTTAACTAACCTAATTTTTTATCCAGCTCCCCTTATTCAATAAGAAAAACGGAGCAATTCTTTCTATTAACGGCCCCACCTTTAGTATAAAAGTAAAAGCCATTATGCCCAGCATCCCATTCTTCTTCAGCCTATTCCTCGATCTAAGCGACGCCATCACACGCTTTTGTATATAGTGGCTAAGAGGATTGAAGTAATATGAAGGAGTGCTATAGAAGGCGAATAAGATGGATATGCAAAGGATTGCGAGGTGGTTAAAAGAGGGGAAATTAAAGGCTGTTATAAGTGAGGTGATTAAGTTAGACGATATTGAGAGGTTAAAGGCGGAGTATGAGAGGATTGTAAGTGGGAAGGGAGGGATTGAGAAGGTGGTTATTAAGATTGCTTAAATTTTAAGGGTTTTCCTTAGCTTATAAAAGTTATGGGACTTCGCTAGAATTGCTTTACTTAAGAGTCGGGACTCTCAGCAATATCGTATGCTATTGGTCAGGTATTAATGGCTGGCAGGGGCTTTCTCGATACTTTTCTACTGATAAACGTCTAATAGAGAGTTCTAATTGAGATTTGTATTGGACTAAACTTTAAACGAATAAGATCGATGTGCCAAAGAGGAAGATAGGGCTATGAAAAGGAGTGATTCCCAATTTTGCAACCTTGCATTACCTCCGACCCAGCATTAAGGACGTGCCTTCCTTATGTCTGTAAGTTTTCCTTTTTCCACGTCATCCAACTTTAATATCAATTGATAAGCTAGAACTAAAAATCTAGTCAGATCCCTCTCACGTATCATATCAGTATCAGAGCTATTGAAGCGGAGCCTGAGACTTCTGAAATATTCCTCTCGATATATCTGGGTGGGGTCCACTTGTGATAACGTCTGTCTCGTCATAAGCTCTTTCGACTCCGTCGTCGTCGCGAGTTATAGAATCTGTCTGATTAGCAGCCTGCTTGGAATTGGATCCGGTAAGCTTATCATCCAGAGCGTTCTCCGCAGGCGGCGTCGCGGCAGGAGTAGCTAAGGATTCGCGGCCGGTAGCCCGTTGTACTGCTTGTAAGAATGAATGGCGGATAGAAGGATGGCGGTCAAAGTAATGAGAAAGGGCGATCTGTTCGATCTCTAACCATCTGGAGAATGTATCGATAGCCTAGCGTGGTAAGAATTTCCGGAAACAGGGGAGACAGTACACAGAATCTCACCTGACCTATATTTTCAACTAAAAAGTCGTTTTGTTCATGACTCGGTGAGTTCATAATGATGATTCTTGACCTGTGCCGACAAGGTTGAATAGATGGAGGATTTGTTGGGTAAAGGTGCGGATTTATTAGCGCGACAAACCCTATCAGGCAAGACTCAATTGGCACTAAACCTGTCGGGCAACTATCAATTGGCAAGAAATCTGTCGGGCGGCGGATCTTGGTAACTATATGGGAAGGCAGACTACCTTTCAATTTCCCACTCCATTCCTATCCTTTAATATTTGCTGTCTTTATTCTTTACACACTTAAAATACTTCTCAACTTTTAGCTTGATGATCCCAGTCGCAATGCTGATCATATCGTCATTGATCGTGCTTCCCCAGAAATCACTATTGGCGATGCTTTGACCGTCATCAATAGCTTGAAGCGGAATCACTTTGAAATTGCAGGTTCCCAGGAATTCTATTTAAAAAGCGAACCATACATTTTATCAATCCCACGAGATCATTGCCTATAGAAAATAACCCTGACTCTCTTAGCTGGACGATTTGGAAGAGCCTTATCCTAAAGGCTCATCTGGGAACCCTCGGTTATGCCCCTGAGTCTTTTAGAACTGCGACTTGGCTTAAGAACGTTATTCTAAAGACCTTTAACAATCTTCTTACGCTTTTTAGAAAGGGGGCTTGGCTAAAGAGCGTCGTTCTCAAGGAACGACTAACAATCCCCAACTACCTCCTTCGCCACCCAGTCTGGATCCACTTTATCGTTCTAACAGCTAACTAGGAGTCCGATCATTCGCCGCTTAGCGTTGCGAATGACCATCAGGCCACAACTCCATCCATCTCTTTGCTGGGGAGTAGGCTGGGCCGCCGGATTAGCATACGGCGGTATATTAAGGAGGCTGTTTACTTACCGCCTTAGTGTATCCGAAACTCAAGTCCTTAAATTCTTCCTATAGCGGATTAGCACTATCTTTAACTAGTCTGTCTAAATCCATTTACCTCTACCACCCATCTGACTGGGGTAGACCTTATTTTGCGATGAATAATCCCATGGTTTGCTATCGAATCATAATGATATATTATTTTCGTTTGTTCGTTAATCTCGAGTAGTGTGAAGTGGTTAGCGTTAACATTAAGCGGGCAGATATACACCTATAGGGCTTTAGGATCGTTCTTATCTTCGCATTTATACTCGTCGATCTTCTTTCTCTAGCGACGTAAGGGGTTCGAGAGAGGCGTGACCTCGCCGTTTGCGTCTTTCTTCTAGAGTGAGATGCTGATGTCGAGTCTCACAAACACTGGCCTATTAGTCATTTCCAAAGCGGCTATAATGTCCTAACAATTAAGCCATTCCCTAGAACAGAGCCTATCGAACACGCCATACGGAAGTTCGACTCCGCTATTTACTATAACAGAATCATCGTCATTAAGTGTGTGCTTACTAAGAATGTGACTGATCCCTTCGATGACTCGGTTGACGGCGGCAGTCAAGCAGCCTTATGATACCGGTTCCTATTGTTAGACACGTTGCGTCAGTATATGCGTGCAAAACTCAAACCAGGCCCTAACTTACCTTCTCGAGACCATACTCAGCCCATAGGCTTAAGACCTCCTCCAATAGCATAATAGAATGTGATTCAAGTAAGTCATATAAGCGAGAGAGGTCCGGCCGCCCTTCCTTAACCAACAGCTCTACCTGTTCATCGAGGATAAAGAGCAACTCCATCTTTTCCGAATCTGCCTAAAACGGTACAGCTACTTTTTCCACATTTTCTTTGCTCCCCTTCGCATAGTCCTTAGCGACGCACTCAAGATCAATAACTATTATAAAACATGCATCATAGGACATACTATATCTCTGGATCGAAAAGAATCCCCAAACGGGTCATTTGGATCAGGTTACGCAATATTCGCCCCCTATAAAAAATGTTATTAAGCCTCCTTCTCCTCTTATCGAAAATTCTCTTTTGGATTCCGGCCGAAGTTAGCGACGAAGGACGATCTTCCCTATCTTCTGAGGTGACTTTTCCCGGACTCTCTATAACCGCGGTGTCACGCGCCTCCTTAAGGTACTTATCCAAAACCACGGTGGCCACACGTTTTCTGGGCGTCCCTCGTTTCGTACGAGGCGGCGCCTTCCCAGCTTGTTCGAGTTCGGTATCATACCACTCTAAGGCGCCCATCCACTCTACCATATTAAGGATGGTTATTTCTTTAGATTGAGCATGGCCTGCTTCCAGCATGCTAATCTATATAGAAGCTGACCAAGTTGTCGGGCTGTTTGTGATCCACACAGAACCTAGTCGTTCCGCCATATCAGTCGGAGTCGCTGTTCTATTAAGGCTAGGTCGTAGCGTGCTGAGGATTCTTGAATGGACCTCCGTTGGTACTTCCTGACGCCTGCTCATATCGTAGATGATATGAACTGCTTTAGCGACTATGTCGGTTATTGTAAGTGCCTCTCTGGGTAGAGAAGGGGGCAGCACAGCTTGGCTATCTCTAGCCAGAAGCAGTTGTTCTTCGTCAACTTCTTGCGCTTATGTAGATGCAGCGTTGTAGAGGCTCGCCTATTGCGGTCCTGGTATGGACGGTGATGATGGGCTCCTCCCTTGCAAAGTCGTTTCTGCCTTTTCTAGTGAGGAGGTGGTCCGGTCGTCTTCGGTCAAAGGTGATAGAACTTCTCTATTTCTTGTGGGCGTAAATAGGACTATATGTGGTGTGGCGGTTTGATCTTTAGATATAGGTGATTGGAATCCTCTGCCGATCTGTCGCATGGGTGTAGATGGGGTCGCATCTGATAAGGTAGTCTCTTACGGTTCTATTCCATATAGTAAAGGGACTGGCGCAGCTTAGTCCTCGGATGCTTTCCTATCGATTTCTAGCAAGGTCGTCTCTCGCTGTTCCGCCCCAGTTGGAGAGGACGGGCGGATTGTGGTTCGGCCATCCTCGGTCGACTTGTCGAGGAGCGCTGTTCGTATAGAATTCCTTGTGGCTGTGCCGCTACTGCACGTGGCCTTCAGCTGATACAGCGCCAACTCGCCGCCTGTGGACGATATGGAGGGGTCGTGGGCATAAGTCTGCACTCCTTCCTAAGGAACCTGCTCGATAAAGATCTCTGGAATGCCTCCCTTATATTCCGAAATGGGTTTCTCCGTTATAAGACTGTCGCTGTATTGGTCGATGGTCACGTCGTCGTGACTAGGTTGACACGTGACTAGGCCGTCACTAACTGGGGAGCTATCGTTGGAAGCTCCATCTGAATCTTTAGTTCCGTCTCTGTTAATACCCGCTTGTGTCTTAGAGGGCTTTGGAGGCCGATAAGTAGAGTCTAATCGCTTCTTCCTTCTCAATGACTTTTTAGGGTTTATGCCTGACCTATTTTCTTTGAAGCCTTAAACCTTGGGTTAAGAACCATCGCTAGAGTGTTTGAGGATTTCTTAAATGAGGTATTGAGCAATAGACGGTGCTTTCACGCATAGATCCCGCACTAATATTGAGAACTGTGATTAACACTTAGCTTTCCTAAATAAACAGAACAATACTTTAAACTCACCTCTAATAGAGGTTAGCCATCCTTTAAAACATCTGAAGATACGGCAGAGACAAATTGTTTAAATAGGCATATAGGGTCTTCGACCACTTTGCTAGGTTTGATGGTCCCGTCCTGCTAAGAGTGAGCTGCTAAGTCTTGCTGAACGTCCATTATCTAAGCGACGTCTAACCAAAAGTCAGCAGATAAGTCGCTCACGTCTATCGCGCATATTCCTTATAAAGAGGTGAAGGTTGTGTATGAACTAATAAGAATGGTTAAAGCATGGCCAGGTGGGAATTGCCTGGCATTATATACTCAAACCCCTTGGTCGTGGGAGTCATCAAGATGACGTGTCGCCTTACTCTCGGCTGGAATCTTAAACAGGTGTTATGCCCCAGCCTCTCAGGCCATCTAAGAGTGCCTTCGTCGGACGTGGTGCATTCCGTTAGGCGACCGAGATGGAACCTTCCAACGCCTGAACCCCCTACAGACAATGCTCTGCTTAATGCGAGGGTGCATAATGCCAGGCATCTGCTGCGCCCTAAAGGAGATTATATGCTATCATTCGCTCTTTCCTGTTATAACCAGGAGGCAGCAGTGTTGGTTCTAGTCCACGATCATACCGGTCGAATCAGCTAAGGTTGCCAGACACCCCTATCGTTATCGATAACATGGATGTATCTCATCATATGGATAGCGTTGGATATGCAGGGCTGATGGACATGGTTCTGTTAGGTTGATGGCCGCGAGGACCCATAATGGAAAAGGATACCGAATGCGAGGAGCATTTCGATCCTCCAGGCGGCCTAAATGCATAGCGAAGGCCTGTCTATTCGGTTTCTCGCGGCTGAGCCTAAAACCAGGCAGGTTTAACACCATAGCCTGGGGATTCCAATGACGATCGTTTCTGAGTGTCCTAGATATCTCGTCCTATACGTGAACGAAGGACCAGACTTGGTTGGTAAACGTATCTAGGAAGGGTGGCGAACCTTTCGATCGTCCAGCCTCTTCCCCAGTCGTTATGCCAACTCTCGGATCAGCTTAGATGTCGTCCAAAAAAACGGGCCTGGCCTCGACCAGCCAGCATGACAAAGAAGGCTGCGCAATCCTGATATAACCACCTGGAAACATTTCTCACACCTCTTCCCTCCCTTTTCTTATGTCACGACTGCCAAACTCCCTCCTTTGCCACCGCCGTCTCCTGCCTGTAGTATCGGCTGAGATTCCGCCCCCTGTGGTCATTTCCTGAGGTCCAAACCACTCCTAGTGATCACTTCCTGAATCGACGGGCGCCTTCTACTCCGTAATGTCTGCAGGTCTGCCGTGCACTGTGAACACACACTCCGCTACTTTCAGTTGCCGTCTGAATCCGACCGTCCCCAATATCTTCATTCATGTGTGCGCAACTTACGCCAGGCCGCTTCACAGCTGCTGGATGGGCCAACCCCACCGTGTAAGCGTGGCGCGTGGAAGCCTCCGTCCATGTTCGTAGACTTCCGCACCTCCTGGAGAGTCCGTCGTTTATGCATTAGTGGATCCACATAATCAGCTCTCCTATCCTCCCAAACTTTGGGTTCGTGATCACACCACCCACCAGCTTCTTGCACGTCAACCAACGCTAACCGCAATAAGATGGCACTCTACAAATGATAGGAGAGAAGGTTGACAGCGATCATGGCCTCTCCCAGCGACGAAATCATCACATTCGAACCCGGGTACCTGACGAGTCTTGGTCTCTCCTCGTGCCATAAAAGCTACCCGCATATCTCTTCGTATTCCTCTCCTCTCCCTCTACACCCCAAAGCATGCTCGAGCTGCCAATATGTCCTTAGCATCCTCGAGCAGTGTATGCCTTGGCCTGCAATAGCTCC
>AYLM01001941.1:0-15166 GCA_001625345.1 Cairneyella variabilis | reverse complement strand
GGTTAGGGAGGCGTGGGGGGAGAGGGCGTGTCTGGTTTTTAGCGGGGCGGCGCATCCGAGTGATGGGTTTCCCTACAAGGTGTCTTTAAGGAAGAGATAATGTGGTGAGTGGATTCGTCTCGGAGTTTGACTTGGTAAGTATGACGCAGTTATACTACTCTTCGTTCCTTCCACCGAATCTAGCCTCAAAGACTGTAAGACAGCTGGTCATCAGGACCAGGTGGAGATCATGAGTTTGATAAAGATTCCAAGCGTCTAAAATATACTCTTTGCAGTCAAAATATCTCAGGCGAAGTCTTGGGAGTTTCGATGTGGCCTTCAGTCTCAGTCATGCGGTAGGAAGTAATGTTACAAATTTTCACGTAGTTGCCTTCCTTCAGCTGCGTTACTTAGTCCATGGACACTCACTTACTGCTTCTGATTTTGCTACCTATCTAGGAACTGTGTTCAAGTATTGACTTCACAAGAAGCTCCCTAGGTTCTTCTTGAGAGGCTTGATTCAGCACAGTGTTCACTGTTTTAAGGTACTAAATGAAGGAAATATCAAAACAAACATTAATGTAGAGTTCAACTACGATTTGATGGTGAAGAGGTAGCATAGGCGACGGGTGCTCGAACAGACTGCATGAGCTGATAGCAAAAGCAGCACTAACCGGAGTACTTCCTGCGCCAAACTGCTCTAAATTGTGTTGCCGCTTTTTATAACAAAGCCCAGCCCCAATTTAGCTTAAGAAAAGTGGCCTGCACCGGCTTCCGTAATTCGTTCTTCATTCCCCTTCCTATTTCCTTGAATCGACACTTCCATCCATCTCAGACTCAGTAGTCAGATGTGCGCTTCCTCCTTGCCGCGCATGGCCTTGTGATGCGCTCTATCCATATTCAGCGCCAGTGGCTGGTTGTGGCGGCGCCTTCGCGATTTATCCAATGATTTCCGACGACCTTTTTGGCATCTTCAATATTCCCTCAACAGGACCGAGCGAATCAAACTCCCAGTAGTAACAGTGGCTCGTCAATCTATCACACAATCGACCTCTTCTTCACCGGATTTCAAGGTGAGCCACCGCGGCTCCGAGGAGGACCTGGCAGCCCCTAGCAGCGTCAGGTCTAGATGACACACCACGAGTGTCTAGATCTCTTCCTTATATGTACAGATCCCCAGAATCATAATGAAATGCTTTGCAAGATTAGAATTTCCTTGATTATCATTTCTTCCTTCCTGGCGCTTTGGATTATTCGGATACGGAATTGTCCCTCTCAGGCAATCAGCATGGATCTCGGTGAGCTCTCGCCACATTGTTCGCATTTCAGGCAGGAGATCCTTTGGGGCTGACACTTTCAGCCTCAGCTGTGAGAAAAGCAAGTACACTCAGGTAGCACCAATCACACCTGCATGTCTCACGGCAGGAACACCCCGCCTTTCCTATCATGGAGAAACAAGCTTCCCGTTCCCAGCAAGGCTTGTGTAACTCTATGCACCTATGACATACCGGATTGGTAATGTGGAAGACGAGGGACGGCCCATCCCTTCTATATGAATGCAGGTCCAAGGCCCAGCGGACTTGGCAAGCCTGATCGCAAACTGCATACCTACTTTGGATCTTGAGGTTTTTAGGCATATTTTCATATCAATTTGTACTATGGATAGTCATCACGACACGTTGAGCGTGCTGGATGCGCATCACCACCATCGGAACGATAGCGATGTAGTATCATATGATGGTACTGGTCTTACAGGACATGAGGCTCAAAATTCTGCGCAGCAACTCAACAACATAGAGAAACCTCTGCCCAATCGTGCCCAAAGCACAAGACACGATTATCTCGAAGAAGATTTCGAACCACGGACTCCTCGACGCTCAACCACTTCCAGAAGCAATGCATCAAGACTCTCAGCTGAACTTGATAGAATGGTACGTACAATCATGCACACGTTATCAGAGCTTGACTAATTAATGCTATCTCTAGCCCCAGGCTGTTAGGCGGAAATGGGACTTGGTAATAACCAAAGTGAGAAGACGAGTTAAGGTACTTTCCGGGCCTTAGACAAATTTCCTGGGATTTTTACTGATCGTAAATCATCTTTAGATACGCATAATGCTGGAGGTCTTCTTCAACAAAGAGGGCAGGCCGTGCATGAGATGTGCCTCGATGAAACTTACTGAGGAAAAGTTCGTGATCAACGAGTACTCAAAGCATCAACGGCTGATACGGCCCGCCGCCAAAGGAGGGGATAAAATATCAGTCGATAATCTGGCAGAAGATATGGAGTTCGGCCCCAACGGCTTCAAACTCGGCACCTTGAAGGAAATACACTCGCGGCAGAAAAATTGTCCATTCTGCCGCCTCGTCACCCAGTCTCTTGCTGAGCAGCCGTTTAAGAGCCCTCTGCTGCGGGATGAAAAAGATAAACTGGTACCAATCGCTGAACAGATTGTGGACGACTGGCCCGAAAGAGATGCCATTTGCTTTGCAAGCTGGCAAGTAGATGGGAGGCTCCTTCAGTACGACAAGGAAGGAAAGATCACGGGATCTCGAGCCTGCACCCGCCGGATACGACTTCATTGGAGCAGACCCGAATTTTACGATACCTATATTGTCTTACTCGCTGCACCAACTCGAGAATCTCCTGGCCTATTTCTGGGACAGACACTCCAAAGCGCAAGAATCGACCCCGCCAAAATTCGACAATGGACAGACTTCTGCGTTAAATCTCATGGCTCTATATGCCAAGGCAAAGCCCAAGACTTCTCGAAGTGGAAGTCCTTCTTTGGCGTTATTGACGTTAATGATATGCGGCTGACATCACTGGAGGAAGGAAAGAGATACGTTGCCTTGAGCTACATCTGGGGCGGGAATATCGTCTTTACGACAAAGGAAGTCAATATTAAAAATCTTCTCAGCCATGGTGGAATTCGGAAGATTCTCTCTGAATTGCCACGAACGATCCGCGACTCGATCGATCTTGTCCGCGCTCTCGGAGAACGATATCTCTGGGTCGATGCTCTCTGTATCATTCAGGACAGCAAAAGATCTTGGACTCTCAATTCAAGAGTCATGGATCTCGTGTACGGCAATGCTTACTTGACCATCTGTGCCGCCGATGGACAAGATGCGAATGCTGGGTTACAAGGCCTGCATCCAACAGTCACACCAACCCAGATCATAGAACAGTACAGCCCGGAAGTCAGGTTATTAGCTACCCAGCCTGCAGAAAACTACATCAAGCAATCAGCCTGGAACACTCGTGCGTGGACTTTCCAAGAAAGACTGCTTTCGAAGAGAACCTTGCTCTTTGTCAGTGGTCGAGTCTACTTCCAGTGTCGCTGCACTGCAAGGTCTGTCGACATCATTACCGAGGACGTCGCAGCTGGTTGGTCAATAGAGTTCATCAATTCACCTCTGATGATGCTACAGCAATTGTCCGAAGCTCCTCTGTCGGTTTACAAGAAGGCTCTGGAGCTTTACATGACTCGGCGACTTACCTTTTCTAGGGACATTCTTGCAGCATTCAACGGCATCGGCAACCAAGTCTGCGAAGCACTCGGCGGAAGCTTAGTCCACGGTCTTCCTTCCTCCCACTTCGACTGGGCTCTTCTATGGGAAGCCCGAGATGCCGCGGAACGACGACAGGACGAAGATGACGAGAAATTCCCGTCTTGGTCGTGGTGTGGCTGGAAGGGAGAGATGATGGAATACAAACCGCACGTTCTTTCAGGCTGCGAAGAGAACCTTGAAGACTGGCTTATGAACCACACATGGATAACCTGGTACATACGAGACTACAACGGCAACCTCCGACTGGTGTGGGAAGGCGGCCAAGAAAACTCACAACCGAAACGAAGAGATAATACATGGAGAGGTTATCACCGTTACAAAGACCATGACCCAGAATCGTACGATGAATATGGACGTTGGATCAAGGAAGAATACCGGGATCTGACGAGATCTAAATTCGACTTGATCCTCCCTGAATGCCCTTATGGTGTGAACATCATCGAGAACAGTTCGTACACGCAGTCCACGGCATTCATACGCAACAGCCCAGAGAAAGATCTTCCATACCTACAATTCTGGACCTGGTCAGCCTTCTTCCGCATGCGTGAGGAGCCACAGCAGGACTTCAAGAAGAAATTCCAGCGGTACAGTATCCTGGATTACAAAGACGACTGGTGCGGCACGATCGTCCTCGAGCGTCTGTGGGCCACAAAAGTCTTGGAGCACCCAGAGAATCCGCTGGAATTCATGGCGATCAGCGAAGCGAAGCATTTTGACAAATCTGAGTATGACGGCTGGGCCTACTATATACCGAAGGAAAGGATGCAGAGTGCATGGGATTTGTATTATGTGTTTTTGATTGAGTATAGAAACGATATCGCGTATCGGGTGGGACTGGGTAAGGTGTTCAAAGAGGCGTATAATAATAGCTGTAGGTTGGAGGGAAAGCAGTGGAAGGAGTTTATTCTTGGGTGAGGATACGAAATGAATCAAATGAATGCGAACATGAGATGTCGCTTTTGCATCTTCATATCAGATGAAAACTGACCGTACCTACTACGAAAATGGTAAAAAGAAACATATCAGAATGACAACGACCGCTGACCTGAGCAAGATCTGACATGGTGTGAGGCTTCCGTATACTTTTGCATGACAGGAACAGTCGCTGCTGACCCGAGCTAAGCCTTGAGAGTAAATTTTCGAAGTAGACATAGGGTCAGCCGTCAGGGCACAGGTTGCGAAGTCGTCGATGAGTAGTAACTCTAGGAATTTACACTCATAGACGGAGCGTACCTCGAGACTTGGTGAGACTAGATAATTGCAATATGCAGTTCACGCGAGAATAGACATGAGATGGACAATCGAACAAAACAGAACCGAGACCTGGGTATCAAATTTCTTCTTGCTACATATCGCCGCAAGACATCCGCGCGCTATGCATAATTGGATACTCCAATCTTTTTCCCATGTCTCAAAATACCATTTTCAGACGCCGGTAAATGCAGCCTCTCTGTCCATAATCATATCGTATCGCGAACCATCTCCCATCTTACATCGTACCATCCGCCTCCATCAACCAAACCCTCGCCAGATCTTTGGCCAGTCCTAGGCGCAGAATCCGCAATACATCATCACCAGTCGTATGTGCTGAGACGCCTTTACGCCAATCCCAGGCTCGCTTGATATTCCCCTTCACGAGCACGCCACTGCTGCCCATACTCTGCTTCAGCTGACTCGCAAGCATTGAGCTGCCCACCATCGAGAAGCTGCCGCTTGTGCCGCTCAAGCCTGAGCTTGATTGACGTAGCAAATCCATCGGCGTGGAGCCTCTGAGACCTGGTGCTGACTTGATGACTACGTCCAAGAACTCGCAGCAGGCGGTATAGATCCGAGGGCCAACTGTTTGGAGGTCCTCGATGGCCTTAACAAGGACGTCTATTTGAGGAATGGTGATTTGGAAGTCGGGTTGGTTGACGAATATCATGGCTTCGCCTAGAAGGGAAAGCAGGAAGTCAACGTTGACGACTGCGTCGCGGCCTTCGTCGTATAGGCCGCCGCGGATATTGTCATCGGAGCTGGCGATGACAGCCATCAATGCTGCTGCAGCTTCCGATTTGCGCTTGAAGGTGGCAACGGAACTCTTCGAGCCGGCCATATCTTCGTCTCGGAAATTGTAGAATTTTCGTAGAGTAGCGTAGCCACTGAGATTCTTGTGGAGAAGCTCAGCCGCCTCAAGATCTAGCTGCGAGAGCTCTGTCAAGGCCTTTTGAGGTGAGGTAATAAGGCGTTGTAGGTGATTATCAAGAGCCTCCTCTGGAGGGAATGCAAACGACTCTGCCAAGCAGTATGAGATAAGAAGATCAAGGACATCCTTGACTTTCTTAGACTTGTGTGCCAAAGCGTAGTACCACAAAGCCTCGCCATAAGCCTTGGAGCCTTCAGCCAGTTGATCGGCATATCCCTACAAATAGTTAGCGATGTCTCAATGAAGAATTGCACCATCATACCTCTGCTGTCTCCTCGGCATGACGGTCCATACCAAGATTGTTGAGCAGCCTCCAAAGCTTGTCTACGGTTTCTGAAGAGTCCAGAGGAAAGCCCTCGAGGAATTTGCCGACCATCTCTTCTGATCGAGCAGCAGAATCAAGTCTACCCAAAAGAGCGATAGCCACTTCCCAACCATCTCTCTCAATTCGGGGTCGCTCAGACGTACCAATCGATCTCATCGATCCTCGTTCCGTCAGTTCTCTGGCGTATGCGATAAGCGTACGATCCTTGACACCATCAACCTTTGAGGGTGAGGGGTTTAGTCCAAGCAATTCCATATCATCCTGGTCCAGACTACCCATCCCAATAAGATTTTGGGGTTCGGCATGGGGTAGCCATCCTCCCAGAGAAGCGATCTCTGCAACAGCTGCTGAGACCGGACCAGACCATCTTCGCAAAAGCTCAATAAGAGCTTCATTGTCCCCATTGAACAGACACGCAAGTCCAACCTCAATCTCGTCAATTGTATTGACAGTGAAGTCCGTGTCCTCCGAGGTCGCCATCTCGAAGGACTTTTGCAGTCTGACCAAATATGCTTCTCTCTCAGGGAGTCTCGAGGTAGCGCGGTAGATGCTTTGTGACCGTCCAAGAGCGAGCTGCCTGTCTGGACTCTTTCTCTCGTTCCACCAAGAAACCAATCCAACAGTGGCCTCAAGCCAGTCCGATGAGTTTTCACGGACAGCATTCTTGTCGCCGGTCAGAATCTGGTACATAGTCACCAAGTTCTGGTAAATAAACCACGGGACTTTGCTTTCGGCTTTCTTGGCGGCTGTGCTGTAAGAGCCGTTCATGGACGAGACACCAAATCGTACTCTACCACCCTTGCTACCACCTTCCGCGAAAGTAATCAGGTCCTCCATCCCTTGCTTTGCCCGAAGTCGGAATATTGTCCATGCATCGTCTTGACTGTCCCAGTCTCCGGTTGTGGCCGGGCATTGCATGATGAGTTGGATCATGGCATTCACCACCTTTTCGACGTTGTTCAAGGCAACTCCTGTAATTTCCTCAGCTCTATCTCCAATATCGTCGGACTCGTTGCGAGAATGCTTCCATCCCGCGCCTTTCAGGAGATCGACCACGGCAATCAGTTTACCTCTGATGAGGGTTGCGAAGACTGTGTTCCAGAAAAGAGGGTGATTCGATGGACTCGGTCGATGTGCATACATCTGTTGGAATTGTGATGCATATGGATTGTGATGATCATCAATCCACTCGAGCATAACTTGAGGGAGTGGCTTGGTCTTGAGACGGCCGGACGAATCAGGGAGTCTCATTGGGTGATGAATTAGGACTGCGAGACCTGCTAGGTAGTTGGCTTTCGCGAAGTTGCTAGCCCTGGAACTAGATCCAATTGTTGCAGTATGTTCCCTTGAATCGTAAGGGGCGGACTTTTGCTTGTACTCTTCCCAGAACTCAGCCATTTCTACAGACACGAATGCCAATGACTGCTGAAGTGCTTCCTGATCATCAAACTCTTCCATGTCATCAGGGTACAGCTTCTCGATCATGACTTCTGTGTTGAGAATAAGGTCATCAGTCTCGTTAACGGTTGCGGGGTCCATTTGAGCGTAAAGGCTTTTTGCGATTGAATCGAACGACAGTCGCGGTCTCGAAACAGACTGTAATAATGAGTCGTTGAAATCTATACGGCCGTCCTCTCTGCTGCGTCGGGAAAGCGACAGTTCAGAATTACTGCGACCGTATGCGCGACCATTTGTTCTCGAGCCAGTGTAGTCGTCCATATCTTCGTCCTCATCGTACTGAGAGTCTTGATCTGCCATCTCTTCCTCTTTCTCGTCGTACTGTCCATTCTCATCATACTGCTTGTCTCCGTCATCTTCATCCATGTAGTCGCCTTCTTCCTCTTCATCGCTCTCGGGTGCCTGGAAGGATCCAGATCCAGAAGATGGTATGTATTCTTGATTCAGAGACGAACGCTGTCGTGGGAACGAAGGTTGCATGGAGTTTGTAATAGGTGGAGAGGATGGAGCTAGGGGAGTCTTCTGCGCAAAAGACAAAGGCTTCAGTGGGCTTTGGCCATTGAGCATCGAGCTTCCAAAGACGGAGGATGGAGGAGGGCCTGCTGGAGTAAAAGATCCTGCAGAAGAAGGTGGAGGTCCAGCCGGGGTTGTAGAAGGTGCTGGTCCTCCGAAGAGCGAACCATTGTTGCCATTGTTCGATCTTCGGTCAGGTGTCGATGGAGGGCTCGACGAGTATGGAACCTGGTAACTCATGTCGCCGTTAATGGTCTCCGGAGCTGTCGCAGTCTAGACTGTGTCTGCGATGTTTTGCAAGCTGTGGCTCGAGATTGCGTAGATGTCGTCAGGATGTAGCTGACTTAGAGGTTGATGCGCCTGGGCGAGGTTGTAGATTTCTCGAGGGTTTCGATGTTTACCCAACTAGCCTCCGGTAAACCTGGCTGCTTCTACGCGGTTATGAAAAGAGACAAAAGATGGACACTTGCGGACCAGTCAGGAGTTTATTTTTATAAGAACAAAGCAAGCTCGCGGGGATATTGTCGAGCCTTGCTATTGTTGACCTTAGTATTGTGGAAATTCACCTCGCAATGACCGCCAGCATCAACAGGCGGATTGAGCCCGTAAAACTTTAGCGCGAACCTTAAACGCGTCTCTTTCAACCCCACGCGCCGACTGCTGGATTGAGAACTGGATTGAATTTACGATCCTACGACTTTACATCCTTCTACGGCATTTGTGATTTGGTACTGATCATACAGTGATGCCTAGGTAAATGCTATCAGTACGCTGTCATTTTGAACCTGACTGACGGGCCGCGACAGAGAAATCATTACAGTCCAGGCCGGCCAGTGCGGCAACAGCAGTGAGTTGCTATCGCATAATAGGATTCCGAACGTGTTCTGATAATTCTCCCATATAGTTGGCAGTCAATTCTGGCAGCAGCTTTGCCAGGAGCACGGAATCAGTCAGGATGGAAATCTAGAGGAGTTTGCGACCGAGGGCGGTGACAGGAAAGACGTCTTCTTCTACCAGTCTGACGATACGAGATATATTCCCCGAGCCATCTTGATAGACTTGGAACCTCGTGTATGTGCTTGGGGGAATCGATGACGAAGACTTGGGAACTTGCTGATACGGATTCAGGTCATAAACGGCATTCAAACGGGCCCCTACAAAAACATCTACAACCCCGAAAACTTCTTCGTCGGCAAGAACGGTGTGGGAGCAGCAAATAATTGGGGAGATGGATACCAGACAGGAGAGCTTGTTCATGAAGACATTATGGAAATGATAGACCGAGAAGCGGACGGAAGTGATTCTCTTGAGGGATTCATGATGCTCCATTCGATAGCAGGAGGTACTGGATCTGGTCTGGGGTCTTTTCTCCTCGAAAGATTGAACGATCGATTCCCGAAGAAGATTATCCAGACATATTCCGTCTTCCCAGATACGACAAACTCCGGCGATGTCGTGGTACACCCATACAACAGCTTACTTTCGATGCGGAGATTGACTCAAAATGCGGATTCAGTAGTGGTACTTGACAATGGTGCCTTATCACGCATTGCGGCAGATAGACTACATGTTCAGGAGCCCTCATTCCAGCAAACGAACCAGCTGGTGTCCACGGTCATGTCAGCTAGCACTACCACCCTCCGATACCCAGGTTACATGCACAATGACCTGGTCAGCATCGTTGCCTCTCTCATCCCGACTCCTCGATGTCACTTCTTGATGACTGCTTATACGCCATTCACTGGCGATAGTGTTGAACAAGCCAAGACTGTTCGGAAGACCACCGTTCTAGATGTTATGCGACGACTTTTGCAGCCTAAGAACCGTATGGTCTCGACTGTTCCTGGCAAGAAGAGTTGCTACATCTCTATCCTGAATGTCATCCAGGGTGATGTGGATCCAACAGATGTCCATAAGAGTCTTCTCCGAATCAGAGAACGCAGGCTTGCAACTTTCATTCCATGGGGACCTGCAAGTATTCAAGTGGCCCTGACGAAGAAGAGCCCATACATCCCAATGAATCATAGAGTCAGTGGACTTATGCTGGCAAATCACACGAGCATTGCAACCGTAAGTGTTTCTCTTATTTACAGAAGGTCCCGATATCTAAGTTGATATTCTAGCTTTTCAAACGCATCGTCCGACAATACGATGGCATGCGGAAACGCAACGCTTTCATGGAAGGCTACAAAAAGACCGCACCATTCGCGGACAACCTCAACGAGTTCGACGAAGCAAGAGAAGTCGTCACAGATCTCATCGCAGAATACGAAGCAGCAGAGGATGCAGATTACTTGAACCCTGACGCAGGAGAGAAGGTAACAGGAGAGGCGTCAGACAAGCGAGCCTCATGAATTCATGGAGGAAGCATTAAGGGAGAATTGGAGTCGAGGTTTTGGGGAACAAGAGGCATACAATATCTGAACGGCGTCTAAATCCATGGATGATTAATGATACCAAATATGAGGCGACTGATGATCTTCGAATATTGTCTTCATGTTCTTGCTGTTGTTGATGTTTGTTGATGCCCCTTTTTTCAGTCATCAACACGAAGCACTAAACGTCATACGAAATGGGCCGGACATACTTCGTACAGGCCCAAATATTTCCAAGTTATCAGTCCACGCGCCTCTCGAAGATTCTACACCAGCGAGAGATATTAGCCAATTAACCTTCAGGATTGGGCTTTATTGCCCGATCAGGTTTAAATAGATCCCAGAAGCATAGACATCGAACATGGAAATATTTGGCCATGTACGAAGTACCTCCTCTGGGCAAGGGCCCATGATTCAATTACGAAATCGGTCCACGATAAAGTGTCAGGGATCGGATCGAGGCTGAAGTCATTGCTCTGCAGTTGTTGTAGTTTTCATTCTCGCAGCTGCACTTTTCTTCAAACTTCAACGAACATCCAAATAGGCACGCGACCAAAACTTCACAAGTTCCAATTATCATACAAACTTCACAGTAAGTACCATCTCCCTCTTCTCAATTGAACCCCGCTGACAATTCCAATAATAAAAGCCAAAATGTCAGGACAACCCCAAAAAAGCAAAGCCGACCTCATCGCCGAGCGTCAAGCCAACCTTCCCCTCCCCGAAGACCCTCCCACCGCCTCAGACTGGAACTCAGCCGACGCACGCACCGTGAACGTCAAGAGCGGCGAGCGACAAGGGGAGATTTCCACCGGTGATGCGTCGTCGACTGGATTGCGAGAGCCGGCGACGGCAGGCAGTGGTGTCAGAGAGGAGGGCGGTGCGGATATGAGTGGTGTTGGACGACAGGGAAAGGAGGGATTGGAGGGATTGCCTAAGGATGCTATGAAGTAGATACTTAAGGAGAGAATTGGGAATGGAGTTTGGAGAGTGAAAAATTTTAGGGAAGTGATGGAGGCTCGATGAAGTTGGGCTGAGTTTGTGGCATTACATTAGGGAGACGTCTGGAAAATCAAAAGCTTTACAGGTACTCATTGACATCCCAGGTGCTCGACATTCTACACTTCCACTCTTCGACACGTTCATTCGTATGTCCTCCAGAGACTCAGTTGTCAATTTGAAGGTATTCACAAATCTAGCATGTGACCAAAGTTTACCCCTCCTTGCCCCTCGTTAACCTTTTCCTGACGTCTTCACATATCTTTGCCGATCTCCTAGGCGCAAGGCATTCCCGACCGCACATCCAGGGAAGAGGTCTGAGTTTGAACTCAAAATACCCACATATGAAATCACTAGAACTGCAGTAGCTCACTTGAGCTGAGACAAAGGAGGCGAAAAAAGACGGGAATTCAGAGTGATGTCATCGCACGCGACCTAGAAGAGCTCAGCTGCCTCGACTTGTAGGTTCATATTGTAATAGATATTCAAAAATTCCTTCTATTCAAACTTCAAAGCAAAGATTTTTTACAATTGAGATCTGACATCTGACAAACCGTCTCATATCACAATGTCTACACGAAACCCCACCCACGGCCAAAAGGAAAGCGAATCTGCCCCCTTTTTGAAGCTTCACGAGCTCTCAAACACCCATACCCATACTTCAACAACACAATATCTAACTATCTCCCAGGTCACTGATCCTAATGCTCCCTCCATCCAAGAATCTGCCGGCCCCGTCGCCTCAGACTCTCTCGCAGCAGAGAGCAGCAGAGCAGACGGTGGCTTTGCAGAGAACCGCAATGCCGAGCCCCAAGGAGTATCTGGCTCCAACTCAACCTTCGCAAACACCAATACCTCAGGCGCTACACGCCTAGACCCCGCCCCCAACGCCGAAGCACGCATGGCTAAGGAAGACTGGGCCGAGGAGCGGAAGCTGGGAGCTTCGAGCACCAATTACCCATCCGCTGTTGGCGGACAAGCCAAAGGTCTCGCAGTCACCAACACGCAAGGCTCATATTCCACGGGAGGCGATTCTAGTAACGCTGGTACAGCCCCAAGTTATGTGATCAGTCAGTATGTGAATAAGGGCGGACCGCATGGGAAGAATATCACGGAGGGCGAATTTGATGCGGATGCCGAGAACGCGAGTTTTAGTAATGAGATTGGGACGAAGAGGGATCCGGGCCGGTTGGCGGAGCAGAGGTTTCAGAGGATGAATGCGGATCCGGCGCTGGATGCGGGCATGCCCAGGCAGGCGGGGATAACTGGTGATAATACGTTTGAGAGTTTGGGGGGTGATGCTTCTGCATAAGGAACAAGGGATAGATAGTGCGAGAATTGAAATTGTGAATGATAAAATTTTGGACGAGAGGATACTATCCTATATGTAGATGTTTCGTACAGTGAGACCTTCTGGACGCCGGCGGAACGCTGATATTCAAATCGTTCCACCCATTTTTGCAAGTCTGACCTCAGGGCCACGCACCTGGATCTATCTCTGTACCCAAATCTCGATCTTCCAAGAATTTTCGCCCCTCTAGCTGCTCAGGCAAATATTCCTGAACAACTCTCCCGTCCTTGTAATTTGGGTTATACTTGTACTGGTCACCGTAACCAAGCTCTTTCATAAGTTTCGTAGGAGCATTCCGCAAATGAATTGGGATGGGTAAACCAGCAACTCCTGGCTCCCTCAAAGCAGCATATGCATTATTCAACCCTCGATATGCCCTCGTACTCTTCGGAGCTAGGCACAACGCGACTGTTGCATGAGCAAGGTTGATTCTGCATTCCGGCATTCCAATCTTTTCTGCGGCTGTATAAGCATTCGTTGCTAAACTCAGCATGCTGTTATCTGCCAGTCCAACATCTTCAGATGCTATTACCACCATCCGTCGTGCCACGTATAAAGGATCCTCTCCTGATTGCAGCATACGAGCTAGGTAGTACAGAGCAGCGTCTGGATCACTGCCTCGCACCGACTTATGGAACGCGGATATCGTATCATAATGTTGGTCTCCGGCTCGGTCATAGACCAAAGTCTTCGTGAGGGAAGATTTAATCTCCTCTTTCGTAATGCTAGGCCGAGTAGAGAGGCCCATAGCAAGTTCCAGTAGATTTAGCGCTGTCCGAGCATCTCCATCTGCAAACGCAGCCAAATATTTGAGAAGCTCTGTATCCACCAATTCTGATGGAGAGTATGTGGGACCCTCTGTAGCAAGTGCTCTCTCCAGTATCGATAATACATCCTCCTCCGTGAGTTTCGCGAGTGTGAAAGTCCGACATCGTGATAGCAACGCGTTCTGAACCTTGAACGATGGGTTCTCAGTCGTGGCTCCTATTAATGTAATTTGTCCTGACTCGACAGGCCCAAGGAATACATCCTGCTGTGACTTCGAAAATCGATGTATCTCGTCGCAGAATATGATTGTCTTTCGTCCCGTTAAACCCAGCTCTCCTCTGGCTTCTGCGAATATTTTCTTGCAATCTGCAACGCCTGCGGTAGTGGAGTTGATTTCCACGAAGCGACTTCCAACCAAGGTCTATCGAGAATTTGAGTCAGCATAAATGATCTCCGAAAGAAAAGATTCAAGACCACATACAGCAATCAGTCTCGCAATGGTAGTCTTTCCCGTACCCGCACTTCCCCATAATATCATCGACGGCACCCTATCTCCCTCAATGAGTGCCCGCAGTACACCCCGCGGTCCAACCAGTTCCTGTCCACAGACATCGTCCAGTGTCCTTGGGCGCATGCGCTCTGCCAACGGCGCAGCCTTCTGAAAGGCATTGACCTTCAGTTTCTTCGCAGTTTGCTCTTCCTCCATCTTTATCACATTCTCCTTATCCTCCTTCGCCACGCTTGTAATATCATCAAAAGACCTCTTCCTCGGTGCCGGAGTCGCAATCCCATTGCTGATGCCATTACTCTGTGTCTTCGCCTGTATACTCAAACTCGGACTCGACTCTACCTTCGGTGTCGGATAAGCTTGAGCGCGTTTCGTTGCTGGCGTCTGGAAGAAAGTCGAGACTAAGGGCTTCTGCGTCGCAGATGGTTTTTGGGAGGCGACATTTTGCGTAAGTGGTGGTGAACCGGTATCAACGAATGATTCGCATCCTGAATCGATATGGGCATTTATGTCTTTGGATTTGACGAGTTTGCTGCAAATGGGACATTCTACCATTGTGGTTGTTGTGTGGAAGATTTTGTGAGACTCGAGGTTGACGCGCTCGATTTTGGGAGACGCGTTCCGAAGCTTCGGGCCGCGGAGAGGCTACAGCCTAGTAGTCTAAAGAGCGACGATGCTAATCATTTTCGCGAAATCACTATGTATTTTGCGTAACGCTTAAATTCGGCAATTTATAATATAAGATACTTATAATTAATTAACCACTTATTTAACTTTTAATCCTAATAGCTTAAAATATATATAAGATTAAGGGTGTTCTCAAGAATAGAACTTTATATCAAAATAAGGCTAATATATATAAGAAAATTAAGTAATTAAATTAAAAACTAACTGTCACGACACTAGAATCGAGGCTCCGCGAAGGGTACAAAGAATCAGGTCTATTGACGATTCTAAACTAAGGAAAGAAGAAAGGAAAGTTTGAGGCCAAAGCCTCAGAATAGCCTGCGCCGCTTCCATTACGCAGTCTAGAGTGTTCCCCTATTCCGCGTTCGGCAATGTAAGCGAGGCGGCAAGTACTACGTAAGAGCTAACCGTGACACTAGCCTTTCTATGTAAGGACTATAAT
>AYLM01000368.1:0-10143 GCA_001625345.1 Cairneyella variabilis | reverse complement strand
CCCTTTTTTTTGGTCTAAATAAGTCTTTCCCTTTTTCAATTCAATCCACGAAGTCATTAAACCCGGGATCCAACCGAGGCGATGTCTTCCTTCGGCGTTGCGATCTGCCGCTGTATCGAGACTCTGTGTCGTAGCGGCTGTCCGACTGTCGACCCTGCGAATACCGCCTTCTTAGTCCCGGTGGAGTTCGAGGCTTTTCTTCTCTTCTCCGCCTCTCATCCGACCGTCGCCTCCGCGGCGGTAATTCCTCGTATCTGCGACCCTCCTTCTCGGGCCGTGCATGAATCTTCGGCATTTCCTGCGGCCTCTCGGTCCAGCCCAGTTTCTTTCTCGATCCATCTGTAGATGTAAGTTACTGCTCAATGACTGAGAATAGCACTCCCTACCTGACGCCGAACTTCGCGACGATCGTGACGAGCCCCTCGAGCTGTGTGAAGTTCGCGAACTGTCTCTCGATTTCTTCTCGGACTTATCCTCTTTCGCTGGTGGTTTCGCCAGTTTCTTGGAAGCTAGCGACCATGACATCGCAGGTAATATCGTTTTCGTATTCACGACTCTGTCCACCAAATCAGCCCAACCCGTTAACTCCGAATCTTCCACCAAGCACTCACAGCGAGAACTTCGTCACCGCCTTACTCGCCACAACACTGTATTCGAGTCTCCGCTTATATCCAGGATCGACATTGCTATTTCCCCATCTCGCGTTCTTGAAATCCTTCCCCTTGACGTTGAGACAGAAATTGTTGTTGCACGAGACGATGAATTGCGGTGTGCGGCTCCCTTCTGGCCCGTCATGAGGTAATGCGATCGTGAACAATATTTTCGACATCTCCCCTCCTCCTAAAATCGTCCTTTTTGATTTTTTCTCGAGTCGAGATGCAAAATCTGAAGAGAAAAGCAAATAAACAGAAGTTGAGGAAACGCACCTTAAATAGCTGCGGGAGCGAACGGCGATCCCAAACCCAACTAACGACGCGGCCTAAGGAGATGGGACGAAAGCTGTTTTATTCCTTCACTAGGAAAAACAGGGACGGTATTCAAGAAAAGCAAGGCGCGTTGGGCATAAGTGCCCAGACGTCAGTTTTGTCCCAAGAGGTCTAGGGAATCCGACACTTGTCGCCCTATTTCTGTCTCCACGTTCTCGCCCGCGTATTCTGACACGACCATCCTTTACTTCTGTTGCGGAATCCGGGAACGTCCCGACAAATAAAAATGTGTGGATTTGGAAGTGGAGAGGTAGACGCGACTCAGTGTTACGGCAGATGATGGATGATCCATGCGGCGAATAATTATTGCGGGACAAACCTTATTCTCACCGCAAGTTGCAACGGTGCGAAGTCCGCTTTTAATTTGGTGTGAAGAACGCGGGATTTGGACGCGGGATGGGCAAGGTTTCTTTTGTGGGGGGGGAGGTTGATGTCTAGTGATGAATGGGATGTGTTGGCTATGGCGATCACGAAAATGATCGAGATAGAGAAATAAAGGTGTTGTCGGGAGGTGGGGGTCTTGGCTCGCTTGGCTTTGCTTATTTGACGAAAAGGGTTGAGGGTGAGTGCTTCCGGACGAGTCTCCGTACTCTATCATGGTCACAGCATGCTTCACGATTCAAAGAGCGATGCGAACGGCTCATTGCCAAAAGTATAGAACTGTTTCAACGAGTAGTGTTTTTGTTTTCTAACATTACACCTTTGTTCTCTCTTTCCTTTCGCCGCCAATCTCCTTCAGACTCTAATTCTGAAAAATCCCGTGCCGACAGTTCTCCCTCTGGTCGTACATTCGTATTGATCACATAATCTTTTCCATCGCTTGTATCATCCGAGTACACAAGCTGCAAGCCCTTCGGTGAACCCTCCTCGTAGGCTCCGACGCTCTCTGTGATGTACTCGAGGAACTGATTGTGCGAAAATATTCCACGCGTACCTTGTGTACATTGATACCTTTTGATAAATTTTTTGGCAAGCTGTGCTGTTTCCTCTAATATCGAAGTCTTAGTAAACTTCTCAAAACGATATAGGATTTGACAAGCTGCAGGATCTTGACGAATCTGCCAGTTTCTGCCATACTCGCGGTTTGCAGTCCTGAACAGAATTTCAGGTGTGCCCCAAGAACAGTTCAAGACTTCTCTTTCCATGGCGTTGTATTTTGGAGCAGTTCTTCTCTTGTGCCCTTTTTGTAATGCTCTCTTGCACAAAGCTTCCATTCTCCAATAGCCCTCGGAAGCTTTGAGCTTGAAGACGAAAAGCTCGTTATGTCTCAATGCGGGCTTCTCAAAGCTGCGTGCAACACTGAAGTCATCGCCTTCGTCGCCAAGTGGCATGTCTGATCGGCCAGCACCGTCATTGTCGTGAAGCACAATGGTCAATGTTTGCAATTCAAGTGAAGTCGCTCTTCGTGCGTAGCTTTGAACAGTTCTGATAAAGTTGAAACATCGCTTTGGGCTAAAGCCCAAGCTAAAATCCACGGAGTTGTTTGTATGATCAACAGTTGAGATAGCCGCTGGTGGGATGCGCAAAGCCAGATGGCGAAGCTTTTTCGCATCACGAATATCCATTGATCGGAGTAGGCTTTCGAGGACTGGGCCGTAATAATGCGGGTTGCTACAGTTGCGACTTTGGCAGTTGAAGTACAGAGTATCGCGTTCAAAGTCAAAGAATGCAGCCTTTCTCTTGATGAGGTGCTTCTTTTGAGCTTCATGTAGATACTTGATATCTGCATCTTCCAAGCCGCGAATATCATCCCGTCGAGGCCAGAATCTGATATAAGAGTTGTGATAAATTTTTGAGGCTTCCTCTCGAGATTCGAAGCCAGCGCTGAGGACTGCTGGCGTGAAGGAATGAAATGTGATGTCTGAATCTCGATCAGCGCAGATATGATTACAGCGGACTTCAAGGATATGAGGTTCAGCTTCTCTGGCTTCACTCCAGATCTGGGTCTGGACCTCTGGTGGAAGACGATCGAAGTAAGGGAAGGCCGTCATAAGGAGTCGCGGGATGAGACTTGGTCCCGTTTGCGATGGTTGGTCTGATATAGCTCGAAAATGAGCACGGATAAGGATGATTGAAGGTACTTGTTCGGGGTAGAACGGGGGGTGGGGGTGTGTTGGAAGACTCTTGAGAATATGCAAAGTTGGAAGGGCATACTGTCTCAGGTGAAGTTTATGGAAAGAAGAGAGGAGCAATGAAGAAAACTTACGCACAATATGTCACCTTCAGCTAGGTATATTTTGAGATGAACTGGCTGGGGCGAGGGAGCTAAGGTAATGAATAGTTGTTCTTTTACAAACAGGCTTAGTGCAAATTCTTAGCTAAACTACTGGAAATTGCTCGACTAGTGCGGAAGGCTTAAGCATATACTCTAAGAGGAGCACGTGACTATTCGTGAATCATTACCTAGGTAGGTTTTCTACTAGCTTGCACGGAACTCAAAGAGGCATCGAAGAAGATCAATTTGATTCCAAAGACCTATAAAGTCTTCAACTTCCATCTTAGTTTATCATATTTTCTGATTTAAATTGCTTCCTCTCTCGTTCGAGAATTTCGTTTTCATATGGTTCGAAGGCACTTTGATATATTCAGCTGACCTCTATTCAGCGCACCACTATTTATGGAAATTCCACAATTGGTTAGTATTCAGTTGTCCTGCTTATGAGTTTCGGGGGACTGATAACGAAAGGCTTCGTCAAAATTCGTTCATATCCACGTGAGGAATGCACAAACGGCGTCTGTGGCACTAGCGGACTGCCGTACTAATACCTCTCCTCACTTGAGTGAGCGAAGAACATTGAACAAAAACTGCGACAATGCTACAATCACGAGAAACTCGATACAAAAACGATACACAAAGCGCAAGAAACTGCACCCGATATACCTGCTTGAGACATCTGCAATACTCTAGCGCCGAATGCGATGCCTTCCGCTCTCCCATCCTGCCGAAACTACCACCTGGCTTTGCGACGGCGGTCCCGATCCTCCAGCATCCTCTACCTCAGAGAAGAGCGTTGGAATATCTCTGATGCGGCGAACAATTGCATACTACCGCAAGCGGGATGGTATGGACAGCTGGAGACAGACAATGAAGCTGCACGATGTAAGCAAGAGGTACTTCGAGACCATCAAGATGCTTAAACAGCCAGGAAATGTTTCGCGCAGTACATCTGGGAGACATATTGGTATTCTAGGGCTTCAGTCGAATGCTCGAGACCTCGCTGCTTATCACAAATGGCAATGATGGTTTGATGCCACCATTGCTTGCTGGTAGTTGTCTTTTCTTGCCTAGTCGCGAGAAGCAGACCGGCGTAGCTGCAGGCCCGAAGAGAGTGCGGGTCCCCGCAGGAGAACGTTTTCCTTTGAGCTGCATATATCGACACCATACTTCTGTGGTTTTCCTTACTCTTCCTTGTTCTCATTTTCTTCCTTTAAAATTCGATTCCGATTTGCACCAATCTCCATGATCTCGTAATGGAGAGTGGTCCATGTACCACAGTGGGCCCTTCTTGCCAGTCTCATCAAAATATCTTCTGCAAAGCACTCAAGTTGTTCTTACAGCGTGTGCACAAAAGTACCGCCTGCATTGGGCAGTCTCAAGCAAAGCCTTTGGAGGGAGAATCGAAATGATCCCGGGCAAGTTGAAAGATTTTGGCAGACGAGCAAGCAGCATTTATACGCCAGCACGGGGCTCTTTGGCTATTACTACTTATTGAACATTGGACTTTTAGGCATCTGTCTTCCCAACCCATTTTCCACCGATCTTAAAAGTACCTCACCTGCTGTCATGTCAGACAATCTCGGACCGTACGCCGTTGACCAGGAGTGCTGAAGCACTGCCAATAGTACGCCCGAGGCAACCGGTCCAGGAAGTGGCCGCTTGGGAAGACCGGATATGCCAATAACGAGCTCGTTTCCTGGGGAGTGATGCAAGTGTCATACGCACAGTCATCAAGAGTGTAGCACAAAACCTTTATAGTACAGGTAGGTGTCTCAGAAGTCAATTGCAGGCACCATGCATGATCATATCGAAAGCATCGATGAATTCGAAATCCGAATTCTTGTGGAGTCAGATGATGAGCGGACTTGCTTTCTAGTCTGTCTGCCTCTCGGCACGGCGTGGTTCGCATTACTGGTGCGAATACCGATGACACGTGAGTTGAGTGCCAAAATTGATGCGAGAAGCCCGACGATGCTCCGCCACAATCTGTGGGAAAAGGCACATGCAAATCAGAAGGCAGAATACACAGCTTTCATTATTTGTTATAAGAATGTCGCAGAGAACGGGCCAACATTTGGGCCTTCAGTAAAATCAAATGGTGCTCCGCATCGAGAAATTCGCATACACCACGCATTCAATCCACAGCACTGCAGTCCAGACATTTTCCACCAAATGCACGGTTCCACGAGCGTAAGAATCTTTGAACGATCACGCACGCGCAATTCCAGTCACGCCTGAACATGCCGCTCGAATCCTCCTTATTCGGCCGCAGCAGAAGATTCTTCCCCGCGAACGGCGGCGTATGTGTTCTCCTGCGGATGCAAGAGCCTCGAAATGGCGGCGAGCACTTCTGCGAGTGCTCCTTGCATGCGACTCATGTCGGGAACTGGAGGAGGGTGGAGACGAGCAGAGGATTCGTTTGGGAGGAGGTTCCATTTATCGGTACCATCTCGACGTCTTGCTCTGGGACTTTTTCAGTTAGTGCAAGGAATCCAGGAAGGATCTATTGAATCGGAGTACTACCTCTTTGGCTATCACGTCTACGAGTAACCCAAATTGCTATGATAGCGAGGAGTGTGCCCGCCAAGCCGAAGGACAGGCTGATGGTATCACTTTGGGAGACTTCTCAAGCTCGTTAGAGTGCGTAGCTTGTGCTAGAAAATTGAATTGAATTGAATTCGGAAACCTTACTTACGCATGATTTCTTGCTACTATGTGATATTTGTGAGCTTTTATGTTGATGTAATTCACTATTGCATAGATGGAAGGAAAACAAACGAGGGGTGCGAAGCAGGAGGTACATGTCAAATGCGCAGCCTCAACTGGAAACCCACACGACGGACTGAGACACACCTTGAGTTGGGTATCGATCACCATACCGTGCGGTTATAGGCGCGAGGCCTGCTTAAAGCAGCGCGGATAGAGTTTCACGACCCTGGAAAGCCCCGAGCGAATGAGCCGCACGGTGTGAAAGCTTAGGCGGCTGCGCCCGCAGCGAAGAATTTGTTCTACCCACTCGCAGCCTCTCAATTCTTCGAAGAAGTACCAAATGCAAAGCGAAAAGCCAAGCGAGGGGCACTGTGCTTTGGACTACAGGGCCCTTCAGCTCTTCCAGCCGCTGCCCTAATGCTGAGAAAATGCGCCAAGTGGCATGTTTTGCTTCCCCCGCACCACGAGGCTGGACTCCGGCCTGATCTTTTACCGCTCATGAAATCGGTTCACTTTCTTCTAACGCATCTCTCGGGCACCTACCTGGTTAGACTACCAAGCTCGTGGTTTAGTGACCCTGCAGTGTTGTATAATTTCTTAAAGTGTGTTGAATGAGACTGGCAACACATTTAATTTCTTGGATTACACCAGACTTTGTCTTCCAAGTAGTTTCGTAAAACGGTGTTTAAAAGGAACCTTAGTTATTTCCCTGGTTGGATTATGAAAGAGCCTCGGGTTTGTTTTTCTTTTTGGCGACTTGGACTGTCGCTCTTGTATTGGAACTGTCACAGGCAGGCAGCCTCGTGCGGATCGGTGGCTGTATGCGAGTCTCAAGGAAGTTTGTGACTGCACGTGGACTTAGGAAGTCCAAAGCGAATGAGGAGGCTTCTTGAACTGGAAGGTGGCTGTGCCTCTAGACAGCTGTCCAGACTCTATACATCAACCACTCACGGCCTGCACTTTCTCAAATATCAAAGAATCCAATATTCAAGTCTGGATGTTCTGCCCGCGAGCATTAATGCGGACAGTGGACTTGATCCTGCGTCGACCTGATAAATTCTTCAAGGTTTATTTTCCAATATTTTCCACGTGCCTCATATAGCAGACATTGATAGGGCTGTTGGGTTAGGGTTCCCTTTTTGTATGCAAGCAACTCGTTACTTTGCACGGCGAAGACTTCGGCGCGATTTTGGTACAAGGCACACTCGCTCTGACCATGCGGACTTTGACGCACTCTTTCCTTTGATTTGATGGCTACTCAGCATTGCGTTTTCTGAGAGTGTGGCAAAGAGATCTTTTTGATTTGTCAGCCGAGAGTTTTACTATTGATACCGGCCTAGGTTGCGCCATGGTCGTTTGTTACATTCGAGACTTAGTTTTAGGGTTACTCAGGTACGGACACAACATTGTTTACCATGCTGAATTTCGAGAAAATTTGAATAAGGCAAATGAGATTGGATTGCGAACACTAAATTTATGACAAGCAGCCCAATTCCAACAGTGCGTGGTGTCCAGACGGCGCCTTCTTTTCAACACATGTCGCCGTTCCGAACACGGGCCTCTGAAATTCTATGCAACTTAAGAAAGAAATCTTCTGGGTAACATCTCCAGCCCTACTTGAGTGGAAGAAATTCTCGAACCATGAACCGTGTATGCCAAAAGTTCAGATCCAGCCAAAGAACCCACCACCAAATGTCCCAGCCTTGTCAAGCTGATCTCTCTCCAGCCTGAATTTGCGAGTAAGTTTGCCCATTAGAGTGCAGCAGTCTCGAGACAGCCGCTAGCACGTCCGCGAGTGCTCGATGGACGTGCGTCCTGTCACTGTCCAGCCGACCTGGGGACCTGGTTCGATTTTCAGCTGGAGGGGCGTTTCTCGAGCCCATTTCGATATCGTTCTCTGTAATTTCTAAACTTAATCAGCACCATTTACCATTTGTTCCCGTGCTCATTCTCTATGCTCAGGAGGATGTTAATGTGGAGCCTTGGTCAAGGAATCATAGAGATGTCCTCCCACTTCAAGCCACGTCCATACCAACCTCCACTGGAGTACGAACTCAAGGCCTGGGAGCCCTCAACTCTAGATATGGGACGAGAACACGTCCAAGCAATTGGTTTGACTTCGATTGAGGCTGAGTAGAACGATTTCCAGTCAACATGGTCCACCTCGACCCAAGCTGATTGTGGAAGAAGTATCCTGTACTTCGAACGAGACTGAATGGAAGGGACTCATGATATCTTCATTCATCTTGAACGTTTGGTGTGGGAAAACTCCTCAAACAGTCCCAGTTCGTTCCTCGAGGAAGGGAGAGATATCAACGGTGACGATCTCGAGTCGCTGAATCCGTCAAGCTTGACGGATCATATGCGAAGAGCTGCACGGTCTGAAGGTAGGGTTTTATCTTGACGGTAGATCAGAGATCTGGTTGCACAGGGCCTTGTTGAGAGCAGGTATTGTTGAAAGAAAGTTGTCGACTAATATGAGATCCGGGAAGAGTGACTTGGTTGCTGGGAATACTTGGAAAATTTGACTTACGTTGTGGAATACTGGCTCTTCTGGTTACCCAAATGGCTATGAGAGCCAGCATGGTAGCCACGATGCCAAATGAGACGGAAATGACTGCGTCTTGCGAAACTGTATGTAGCCTCGTCAGTACATGTAGATGTACCTGGCTTGAACAACTAGATATTGTATCCAATGAAACTAGAGCTACGTACGCATTATCTCCTTCTGTCACTCAGCCTCCGTGATTGTGAATGTTCTGGCTCGTTGAAAATCTAAAGGAGGGAAATTCGGTGTGATTCAGAGAAGAATGTGGACAAGAAGGAGTGAGGAAGATGATTATCTTCACGAAGTTGGCTCCCGATTGGTTCGCTGCAGCTGATGTGGCTGAATTGTGAGAATTTTATTTGACATTCGCTTCATGACCCCTGTATCCTGAGCCTGAGAGCCTATCCCTGGAAAGTCCAACGCAATGCCTCGCCAGCTCGGGGGACTGAAAACGGGTTTGGTGGGAAGAACTTCTCATTTTCAAAAACTCGTATTAAAACAACCCAAGATTTTATTTAATTCAAGATTTTCTCCACACTTCATGATTTGCATCAACTGTTACTTCTTAAAATTTGAAGTTCGTTGGGAGATATTTGTTGGTCACGTGTACCAACGTATATTTTCAGTCTCAAACTGGCATTTAGCTTCCACCATGACCAGCAGCATAGATTCCTTTCACTCCTACCATAACGAGCACCACATAGATCCAACTTTCTTCTATAGCGAAGGAATTCTGTATCAGCCGTAGGCATTGCTCGCGTTAATAGCAGCCCAGACTATTGCCCGTGGGCATGCTCCTTGATAAACGGTTCGACAAGAGTGAGAGTTCTCGTGTGGAAGTGAATGGAACCACCACGCAAAGAAATCCTGCGTGACAGAGAAGTTTCTGACGAAGGCTCCGCGTAGTGAGAATGGCTAAGGAGTAGCAGAGTCATCTGCTCGTAGGAGCTTTATCAAAAGTCTTAGAATACAAACACCAAGCAACTCCAGTCTAGGGCTTTGTCAGACACCTTTGAATACCACTGCCGAACAACTCCAGTTCAAATATATTGCTTGTCAGGTGCCTTTAAATACTAATGCTGGGTAATTTTAGCCAAGACCTCTGTCAGACGCCTTCAGATACCAAGGGCTGGCAACTCAGTCTAAACTTACGCGTACTTCTGAGGGATAAGCTCCGAGTCTGCAGCGATACCAGTGCTTATATTGCTTGTTTATCATCCGCTCTGATGCATTTCGCTTCTACCATCATCGGCTCGGCATATATTCCCTCGGCTTCCGGGAAGAACTGCTTCAGGTAAGCACAACATTTATTATACCCAGTTGTAAGCTCTGCATCAAGCTGTGAGTGCAATCAATAGAACTTACTATCCTCGATGCTCGATGGATGCAGCGTCACTTTTTCCGAGTCCAGACTGTTGGAAAATGATTTGGGGCTAGTTTAGTTTAGAATGTTAACACGAAGTTCGCACAGTTCAGGTATCACATAATTTTTTTTTTTTTCTTTTGGAAATTTGGGAATAAGATTCTTTTCTCAACACTGTCTACTTTTATGTCTCTCTTGAATGAAGTGATAATAACAATAAATGGAAAAGAAATTTGGCACCTAGGCCGAACCATACGTTCTTTCAGCAGTCGACAAAACCCCATCACTCGCACTAACCCTCATCCAGATAGTCCCCCCC
>AYLM01001928.1:0-12605 GCA_001625345.1 Cairneyella variabilis | reverse complement strand
CACTCATTCAGCTATATCTCGTATCATGCTCTTCTGTGAACCGTGTCCAGCCTTTGCTGATGCCCTTGAAGTCCCTGCCTGGTTCAAAGTTTCCACCGTCGATTTTTATCGCTTCGACATCATGTCTCTGTCCTTTTAGGTTATCAAAGTATGCCCATAGGACGTCGCCTTTGGCACACATGAGCTGAATGGGACATCTCACGTCTATATATAATTCTCAGCATCCTGCATCCAAGCGGCTTCGTAGATGAGATCCCTGTTGAAAGTTACAACTTGCTTTCAGAGCCTCGTGTGGAACAATAGAGGAGGAAACAATCCTACCTTCCTTTCCACGCACGGATATGATTTACCGCTTCCCTATGCCACAGTCCAATGTCTTTTCCTACTCCCATCTTTCCAGATAGTCCCATGTTTTCTTGAGATGAGATCCATCTGGCACCGGTAAATTTCCTTCACGGCTGCCCGCTCCTCCGCATTCATCACTGTGGGACCAACAAGACAAATACTTGGGGCAAACTTTAGATAGGCAGCTGCGATCTCAACAGCGAGGACAGCACCAGAACGATGTCCCATGATGTGGCAGGGGATAAGTCTCCCTCTTTGGAAACAAGACCTATCTCCTCAAAGGCTTCCCTGAATATCTCAACATACCATCTCGTGCCTTGCTTTTCTATGTCGGCAATAGCTTCCTCTGAGTGGTCGAGGCTTCCGCCAAAGTCAGGCATGTCTGGTGATAACATGGATAGCCGGACGCAGCATAGAGAAGAATCAGAGATGTGTAACTTGCAGATGAGGATGCTGATTTGTTGAGGAAGAGAAGAGCTTTCGCTGTGCTGAGCCTTTGGAAGTAGTGAATTTGGCCGTGCCAGGTGTTGGCGTATGATTTCTTGATGTCAGGTTTGAGCATATTCGTGGCGCTGGTTTGACTAGAAGGTGAACGCAGAGGTAGAACGAATAGGTAGACCAGCAAGGAAGTGGTGATATATGAAGCTCAATGTTCACTGTCCAAAAAATGCGAAAGTAGGGAAGGTTGGTTCGGAAGCTTTTCCGATGATATAAATTGTGTGCCGTAAGTTGGTCGGCTTCAGTTGGAGTTTGGATTGAGTTACACAATGCGAATGGACAAGCATTTCTGATGAATTTGTATCCGCATGGTCTGATGAGGGTGAGATAACAGAAGCAAATTTAACCGTATATAATGTAAGGCACTACGGTCACAAGCAGGGTCCCTGGCAAAGGCAACACAAGAAGAGTGATGATGTCTTCAGTATTGGTACGTCTAAAGAGAGAAGAGGAAAGAAGGAGGAGAGGCTCTAAGAGATCTAGCTACAGGGCGGGCGCACCAGGCAGGCGAGGTCACATGACCGCCACAACACCGTAAGAACCATAATTATTCGAATTTGATCTAGATATCCGATGGCTTCGTGGATGATGCAGCTTCCAACTTCTTGATGTCCTTTGGCGTACTCACACGCTAGCTTCTATCACAACCTGTTCGTTTCCGAACGATTCCCGAGTGTACGGTCGCCCAGGAGATGGCGAGATGGAGCAAATCACAAAATACACCGATCCGCCAACCAGGAAGCCAAAAACCAGACCGCTTGGAAACACTTGAGTCAGCCAGGAGCCAACTTAATACCCAAGATAGCAACAGCAAAGCCAGCTATAGATCGTTAGTGATGGTCCTCAACGTGCTGACTGGATATTTACGAAAAGACGGCCCAAATTCCTAAAGTCCACGCTGCGAATGTACTCCAGTTGAGCTCAAAATGGTACCGATAGATTAGGTCTTGCCTTCAATGTAGAGATCTAGTACTTTCCAGTTCCTCCTCCTGAACAACCAGCTGCCGAATATTAGCGAGGTATCAGTGAAATGGGACGGAATTTCTTACAAGTCAACAGTGTTGATGGCGGCCAGAGGTGATATGAACATCTCAAAATAGTTCAGGGGCTGTAATGAAAGTTCCAGGTGCATTCACGAATCGCCATGGGTTGATCACGTAGCTCACGACGCACATGATCAAGCTTCCGCGCTTGACGTCGATCCATCGAGGAGCAAGCGACACAAGATCCGTGCCTGCTGCGACCTCGTTCTAGACTAGATTGGCCGCTATCTGGCTCCAGAAGAATCATAGCCCAGCAAAGAAACATCCTGCTCGCGTTGCTGCGTTTTAGTTGTCGGTGAGCAGAAATTCAAGCAGGACTATGGACTGCCAGATTTCTTTGCCGTACATGTTCTTCACGGCTGAAGTTGCGAAAACTCCGAGCATGGCGGTGATAGTGATCGAGAGCGGTACCGTGATGAGCTGGTTGAGGGCCGGAGCTCGCTTGGTCTTGGAGTATCGAGTCCAGTCCGCTTGACGAACACTGCTATCTGTCCATGCTCCAGCCACGGAACTTACTGCTTGGAGCATGCGGGAGCTGCGAGTGCTACTAGAGATTTTGACCGTCGGTCTTAACACGGAGGCTCCTGATTTTAAGTCAGTCCTGTGCTTTAGCCGTAAAAAGATCTCAAGTGAAGTAGTTTGGGATTCTCTCCTCTGGATCGAGGCTAGGCCATAGTGAGACTGGGGTGCTAACCTCCATTTGCCCCTACAGCCTAGATGAAGAGCCCCAGCATGGTGGCAATTGAAGTACCAAACGCAACCCAGAGCAGCTTATGGCATCTCCTGGGATGGTCTAAATCAATTGGCGTAAATAAGATAGTGTAAATTATGAACCCTGTCAATTCGTTCGTCGTGATGGCTGCAGATGCTGGCAATGTGTTTGGCATGTGCTGGAATGACGGAAAGATAGATGAGAGGACCACTTTCACGGCCAATCCACCCCAATATGCTTGGATGCCAAAGCTGAAACGTATTAGATATGTTTGGAGGAGATTTGGGTTTGAGAACACTCACTATATGAAATTGACGAAACACTTAAGCGCTAGTCTTGCGTCAGAATATACCAATTGGGAAGATGCCACAGAGTTATGAAGGGACAGAAAGGAAGGAAATTGTTACTGATGACGAAATAGAATCCGTACATCCCAAATGAAGCTCGGCTCATCATGAGGAACCCAAGATGATATTGTACCTAGAAGCTGTTAGATCAAAGAGCTTGACGCGACTTAACACATTTAGAGGAGAGTGAACTTACTCCGGGCTCGCTGCATACGAAAGCTATCAAACCCGCAATGAATGACCCAACGAAAACCATACCAATAGCTTCACCCGCAGGTGAGACCGTTGCCAGACTGCTAGAGCCATAAGATTGCCACAAAGTCAACATCAGATAACAATTGACTGACACAAGAGTTTTACACGTACCAGAGACCACGCAGAACTATTCAGTGCCACTGCAATCCTTCACATCATGCTATCAGCATGTAGACTCAATCAGATGTCAAGGAAGACTCACCAGAATCCAAAATATGACTTGACAGTGTAGTTTCTCTCCTCAGGCGGCGCCGGAATAATATCATGATTCGTCGGACGATTGAAGGGCTTCTTATCTTGTCCCTCGTCCTTGATTTCCCATGATGTGAACATACTCAGGATGCGAGCCTTAGACCTCTGAAAGTCAAGGAAGCCTATGATGCCGTGTGACTTCTACAAATTGATTTCTCATGGGAATGACAACGGCTTCCTTGGTTTCGTCTTATAAGATCCTGAATTTGGTGGTGCTCGCAAGACAACAACTCCTATCTTTGATCAGATGAAGAATTATCTAGCCGACAGTGTGAGTAGGTTCCAATTCCAAATGAATGGATGTTGGGAGGCTCGGACTCCGAGCTGATGCCAAGTCTCAAGATACCAATGAGGCGTCGGCAAGCTGCCGAATCCATTTCCATAGTCCCGACTCGTTATCATGTCCCGCCTGTCTGGGTTGGAAAGCCGATGCAAGAGTGGGGTGAAGCGTGTAAGGGGATAATAAGGAGAAGCGAGTCTTACCAATCAAGGAAAGCATGCAATCATGCAAGCAATGCAAGTTGCATAGAGTAGAAATCTGGAAAGCCGATCTTCTTGCGGTTCTGCAGTGGTCTCAGTAACTCCAGGTAAACTTTCTGTGCTTGGATTAAGCCGAATGGCCGGTTCGAAGTGGAAAGACGGGATGTGGCTGCTTAGCAATCAACTACCTCGAGATTCAGTCGCTTGTTTCTGCATGACAAGAGAAGACAGCGGACTTCATACTCCCCAGCCGAGTAGCATTTTATGGAGACAAGACGACTTTTCATCAACATCACTAACATCAATAACATCACCACACAACACTAACATGCCTCAACCTCCTCCCATCGAGCTTCCCATCTAGTCGTACGACAAAGAATCACTGGTTGGTCGCAACCCCCATTCGGACTTCCCCTCCATCGAAGCCTCACGACCATCCTACAACCACGCCTCCTAGACTCCCACCAAAACACCCATTCCCTCCTGGACTCCCGGCCCCGGCTCATCAAACAGCAACTTCCGATCCACACATTTTCTCTCTATCAATCCCTCAGATCCCCCTTCATGCCACACACCTAAACTAGAAACACCTCATCTCCTCCACCATCCCCCGCCCCATCGCCCTGGTGTCCACCATCTCTTCCTCCCCAAGCCATACCTCAAACCTAGCACCATCCTCATACTTCAACAACATATCCTCCGATCCACCATTGTACTCGCTCTCTTTCCACCACACCAACTCTGAGCCAAACGATACACTCCGGAACCTCCTAGCGAGCGGAGAATGTTGCGTGAGTATGATATCGGATCATTTCCTCGAGGCCGCAAATTTCACGAGTGTAAACACACCACCGCATATCTCAGAGTGGGGCCTTGCTGGATTGACTTGGAAAGAGAGTGAGGTTGTGAAACCGGCGTATGTGGCGGAAGCGATGTTTAGTGTGGAACGTAAGTTACATTATTCTTTGCCCACCTACTCTTCAAGTTCGGGGAAGAGGGAAGAGGGGAAGGAAGAGGAGAAGGAAGAGAAAGTAAGAACTGCGACACTAATACTAGTCGAAGCAGTGATGTGGCATGTGCCAGAAGATGTAATTGATGAGAAGCGGGAAACGGTTGATATCAAGGTTCTGAGACCGGTTTAGAGGAGTGGTGGGATGACGTATGGGAGTTGTTTTGAGGGGTGGGAGGCCGGATGCGTTTCGGGTGGTGAGGGAGAGGGGGGATGTTAAGAGGATTTTGGAGAGCGGAGAGGATGTTGGTAGGAGCGTAGAGTAGATGCAAAGGGAAGACACTTGTCAATGGGAATAAGGTATGTTGCGTTGGGAATTTCATATAGCAACGGAAAGGGGGCAGATCTTAAGCAGCAATAAGACAATCCACACAAACATCGAGAAACGAAAAGAAGTCAAATCCACATGCATTTTGTCTATTAACCATCTAGAAGCTCAGAAGACGCTGAGCCATTTATGCTGTCCCGTTCTGCGCCGGAACACCGTGACATCTCATCATAACCACCAGCCATGCAATCGTCAATCATCGCACCTCGAGGTCAAGTAATTGCTCATTCTCAAGGCTGGTTCAGGAGAATGAACTCTAAGTCCACTTCTGCACCGCAGTTCCGCCTCTCTTGAACTCTGGCACTTCACCCAACTCCAACTCTCGATCAGTATGATCCTTGTTCGGGAAAGTCGTAGCCAAAACCCAAGGTCTCGAGCTACTTCCTGGGTATGCCCGCTCAATGAATCCATACACATCCCCAATTGTGCTCGTAGTGTTGAATCTAGCCGGCAATCTCGTTCCATTGGCCAGCTGGATTCTCAACATAATGGTCGGTTGGCTTGTGTCGATTGATGGTTCAATGGTAGTAGTGGTGGATGCAAGAGAGGGTTCAGGAGCAGGAGCTGCGACGTTGCTCGAGCCACCGGGAGTTGGACTTCCCAATCGTTGACCAGAACCAGAGAATGGCTTGTAGACTTTTGGAGGAGGCTTGTAGGCTTCATCATGCTTGATGAGCTGGACATCGACTGGTTGATCGGGACGGACACCCATGAGATGTAGAGGAGCACGGCCTTGTCTGATCATGCTAAGATCTGCAGTGTTTTGGGGATCGTCAAATCTGCGGAGCGGTCCATCCTCAATGCTGAATCCATCCTCCCAGAGATGCAGAATGCGAGTTTGTGTTTGTCCAGGGTCGGGTGTTCGTGGGTGAGGGTCGGGGATGACTTGAGAGGGAGTATCGTCGCTACCAAGAGTTTGGCCACCACCGCGGAATCGAGATGGAGGAGGTGCAGCAGGTTCGCCACCGGGTCTAGCAGCATTCCTGGAAGGATTTTAGCAGGGAAAGAGAGATCGAAAGACATACATACGCTCTGGCCTTCTTCAGAATATCGTTCACCACCTTTCTTGGGTCGTTGCGGTTGGAGGAGGGATCTTGAACCGCTAGGCCTGACTTCTCGCCACCTGCAAACAGATCTCGTGGCTGCTCGCCAGGGTCGAAATCCTCGTCGTCCTCATCATCCTCATCATCATTATCGTGGCCATGAGCAGCAGGTCCAGCCTCAGGCTGATTCAGGGAGCCCAAGGTAGCAAATCCCCCTTTCTTCTTTGCAGATGGGTTGGAAGCCGCAGGTCTCGAAGCTGACGCAGGCGCAGGTCGGCCATCGAGAGTTCGTGGTCCTGTGTATGCTGGTTCTGGGTCGTCCTGCTCAGCTCCACCTGCGGTCTCTTCCTGCATGGTATAATACTCCGTCGCTGCACCGGCCAGATCCCAGTTGTTAGCTCTGAGATATTGATCGGCCTATTTCAAAGCTCGTCAGCGTCTGCAAAGTTTCCCACGTTACAAATGGAGCTTCTTACCTCTGTGGAGGACGCGCCAGTCAGGTCAACGAACTGCAGGATGAGTTCCTCATGGTCTGCCATGTTTGCAGTTCACTCGTGACAATTCTAGAGGAATTCTCAAAAGAGCACGAGCTCTTTTGCTGTGGGAGAAGTTCTGAAGCTGTTGATATCCAAAGAAGGTCGACGAGGCAGATGCACGAACGAATCACCCCGCCACACTAGCGCGCGGATATTTAGTTTTGCCGTCCCGCCGATCAAAAGCTTCAACTTCCATCTGCTTCTGGTCGCAACAACAACCCACCGTCCTCCACGAGTATTTCGGTCTGCCTGCCATCGTTCTGGCATTTAGATTCCCGCAATGGCGTCCGACGAACAAGTCAACACTCTGACGGAATCCTCGATGACGATTCCCTCCGACTCAGAGCAATATTCTGGCAACGATGAGACTTCACCTTCGCCGCCATCTACCTCGAGTTCTCCACCCATGATCCTCTACACGCCTCCTACGATATGGGGTCTGCTACGAGGTGCCGCGATCAACCTGCTTCTGCCATTCATCAATGGTCTCATGCTGGGATTTGGAGAGCTGTTTGCTCACGAGGCCGCATTCAGATTAGGATGGGGCGGTACGAAGGTATGTGGGAGCTTGCAATTTATGCCATCTTTGAACATAATTGCTTGATAGGTATTTTGGAGGGCTCTTCTTGTTTTCTTGAGGATCTGAGAGAGCTATGAATGTCTATCTGCTGCCTTATCTTGTCTCTCAAACCGGTTCTCAGCACATGGCTAACTCAATCACTGCCAGGTCTTCCCGGCATCGAGAGCTCGACACACTGTTGGCCCTGGTATTGAGGTCCGAGATGATCCCTTTGAGCGAAGGAGAAGAGATGGTCAACTAGACGACCTGACGAGCATGGAATGAGACATTGAAGCCGGGACATGAAAGTTGAAGCGAAGCATGAAAGTTGTACATACGGATGGCGTTTGGGATTGTACAATATGGGACATGCAAGAAAGGATACAGAGCCAGATGCACATAAGTCCTGGATGATTTGGAGATCTGTGTATACACATAGCCGAGGCTGAGCCCTAGAAGATGCATACAAGACCAAAAAGACCACGAATGAGCTCCAATCTTCTCCCAACAAATTTCTATGCTTCTACATTTCAAATTGAATCATTCAGCCTCGTAAAATTTGCTGAACATTTACAAATAATTATCTGAATATTTCGTTCTTCGTGACACTAGTACTCGGCTTTTCTTCGCATCCTCCGAACATCTTCAAAATATTTTGCGCCTCGTCCGCTTCTTCAACATCAGCACGATGATGACCAGTAAAGGCCTGCGCTGGTCCACCCAGACAATTGGAGTTGGTAGACGGCGGATAGGGGCGTTCTCTGTGCGACAAGTAGGTCCTCTAAGCTCTCTCTCCATACAATTGCTCACTGCCCAGTTTTCCTCTATACAACAAGGGCCCATTCGAGCCCGTCCTCTCCTTTCCACGTCCGGCGTATCTCCTCTACGAGCCCTGTCCAAAACCCCATTCTCTCGTTCGAACACTATAATACAAAATGGAGCCAGCATACGCTGTGCCTCCACCTCCCCCGCCATCACAGCTGCATCCTCGCCCTCCGCTGCCATCCCACCAGCAGACACCACGCCAGATACATTCACCAGCATCACCGACGGCGCAGACTTCACCTCCCTCACAGAAAACCTCTCCGAAATCCCGGAAACCATCGGATACCTGAAGATGCTTGGCCTCGAATACGGCTGGGGCCCCACCTCCTTGATGGAGTTTGTCCTCGAGCACGTCCACGTCTACTCCGGCACACCCTGGTGGCTCTCCATCACCATCACCGCGATCCTCGTCCGCCTCGCGCTCTTCAAGCCTTATATCTCTGCTGCTGAGAACTCCTCGCGCATGGCAACTATTCTCCCCATTACAAAACCTATCCAGGATAAGATGAACGCGGCGCAGAGGAAGGGCGATACGGATGCGGTGTTGGAAGCGAGGAGGGAGTTATCTGTTGTGTATAAGAGGGCGGGGATCAAGATCTGGAGGAGCTTCGTGCCGATGCTGCAGGTATTTACTGGATACGGGACGTTCATTATTTTGAGGGCGATGTCGAGGTTACCGGTTCCTGGGCTGGAGACGGGAGGTGCGCTCTGGTTTCCTAACCTCGCGATCCCAGATCCGTTTTTCTTGCTGCCGGTTGCTACGGCGGGGATCTTTCATTGGGTTGTGAGAGTATGTCTTCCCTTCCCCCTTCCCCGTCCCCCGTTTACACATTTATATCTAATGCTACTATGTGTGGGGTGTAGAAAGGAGGAGAAACAGGCGTTTCCAACATGTCTCCCGCCATGCACAAAGCCTTTATGTGGGGCTTCCCAGCTCTAAGCTTGATCTTCACATGGTGGCTTCCCGCCTCCCTCCAACTCTCCTTCTTCGTCTCTGGTGCTCTATCATACGGGCAAGCGACGCTCCTAAGACAGGGCTGGTTCAGAAGCTACTTCAACATGACGCCCATGCCCGTCAAACCCTCTGCCCCGGGCTCGGTACCCCCAAGCCCATATAAAGGCGTCAGGAAAATAGCTGCTAGCCCAGTCCTCTCCCAAGAGCAATTAGCAAAGCGATCGGAGAGTGCGAGGGGCCCGAAGGCAGGTGTGATTGGTGGTTTGGTGAAGAGTGTGAAGGGCACCGTGGACGAGATCAAGGATACAGGGAAGGGGATGGCGGATGCGGCGAGGGAGAGGATGGGTGCTAGCCAGGAGAAGTATGATAAGAGGAAGGTGGAGGATTTTGAGGCGAAGAGGCAGGCAGAGGTTAAGAAGCAGATTAGGGAGAAGGAGATACAGATGAGAAGGGCGAGAGCGGTGAGGAGGAGGGAGAGGGGGGATGAGGAGTGAGTGAGTGAGTGATGGGCGGGTAGATTTGTACCATATTATTGTATCGAGGCGGGGCCGTTGCTTGTACAAAACCTTCACCACTGGGGACAACGTTCTTGTATTGCTTGAAATTTCGTGTCCGACGTTGGCACCCGCGGGGTAGTTGGGTAGTTCCCGTAAGTAATTTGGTTGTCCTGATTTCATAGCTCTTACGCTGTTAAGTTGGTCATTGTCACACTGCCTCACCCGTCAAGATGTCGATAAGTTTGTTTTTCATTTTAGTTTTCTTTGGGGATGCAAAGAGCTTCCAGCGAAGTACTCACTCAGACCGGGGACCATACATTTGTTGTGGTCCTCTTGCCATTTCCAGTCTGAGACAATGAATCCGGCTCGGAAACTCTGTCAACATGAAGCGGCCACCAGGATCACACATGGCCATGTAATGCCACTGGATAAATTTGTACAAGTGGAATCTACTAAGAACGAAAATACCTTTCTTTTTTTGAGGAAATCGACCAGCTTTTGACTTCCGGTGCTCGGAAACCTGGTCTATTCCTAGTATACCGAACTGCTCGCCGCTTGGGCTTCGGTTGATGAGCAACTGAGGGCCAGAATTTCGATAGAGAGAAAAATCATGACGAACACATGATTCAGCTGTACAATCAATGTGAATGTTACGTAACGCAAACTTGCAATGGTTGTGGGGTAACAGTACCATCCGTCCTTGGTGGCTGGATGTTCCGTTCACATATCTATCTGTATTTATCTCTCATCGGATCTTGATGACCACTTTTGAGAAATGTTGCTGCTTCTCTAACCTCTCATACGCGCCTAACGCCTCCTGCAGTCCAAAAATGACATCATCCAACGCAGGCTCGACATTCTTCTCCTCGCAAAACTTCACCATGTCCCTAAACATTGCTTTTGAGCCAAGCAACACCCCCCTCACAATACAAACTGACCACATAGCCTCAAACACATCCACCTTATTAGCCCCGGTTCCGAGGACTCCAACAAGGGAAATTACGCCGTTAGCACGGATGGCCTTGAAAGACTCTCTAAGTGTGGCTTCAGCACCAACATCGATGACGTGGTCAAACCCCCTGGATTCAGGAGTTAAGGCTCGAGCAGTCTGTCCCCACTCCGGGTAAGCCTTATAGTTGATAGCATGCGAAGCTCCGAGTGATTCCAACCGCTGGAGGTTAGACTCTTTCCCTGTAGTAGCCACGACAGTTGCCCCGGCAGCAATGGCGAACTTTTCCGGGGTCAGTTTCTCTTGCTTTCTTGATTGAGGGAAAAACCATTGACCTGAAGCGCGGCAACACTAACACCGCCCGTTCCTTGAACTAGTACATAATCCCCAGCCTTAACCTCGCGTCCGCCGAGGCCCATCAGCGCGTTCCACGCCGTCAAGCCCGAGCACGTTAGGGTAGCAGCTTGTTCAAAGCTTATGTTGTCGGGCATGCGGACCAGGCCCTGCTGTGGAAATACGCCCAACTCGCGAAGAGTGCCGTTCAGAGCCTGACCTAGTCCACTGCAGATTGTGTCCATCCGGGGTAAGAATTCATTAGAGACGTAAGGGACCATATGCGTTATGACCTTGTCTCCAGGCTTAAATCCTGAGACATTCAACCCGACGCTTTTGACCACGCCGGCGCTATCAGAACCTGGAACAGTGTTGGGCTTCGCTTGGGTTCCTGGGAGGGTGCCCTGCACATGTTCATGTCAGTTAGGCGACCATGTAAAATCATGCAGATCTCTGGGGTGAGTCGGTACCTTGGCTATAACGATATCCCGGTAGTTCAGATATGCTGCTTGTAGCTCAACGAGAACATCATCTGGTCCGAGTTTTGCGGGCACCGGTGCACTACCGTATTCTAAGTTGTCCGTCGAACCACTGCTTTTTAGAGTCCATTGCATGTATTGGTGTGCCATTTTGTTGCGTGACCAAGAAGATAAAAAGTATGCACACCTTGCTTCACTAAGTGGAATATCTACAATCATATATAGCCGTGAAGTCGAAATACCCCACCCTCGGCTTTCGTCTCTTGGAGAAACTCAACGGGCCATATGCCGGTCCGCTCGGAGACTTTCTGTCATGGTTCCGGGGACCGAGATCCCGTAAATAGACTACTAGTTTGCAATTCAGTTTTTCCACTGTCCTAAGCTCATCAGTGACGCATCCATCGACTTGAGCCACGATTTATTATACTTAGAGCACATTGTGTAGCATGTGGAGCCACGATTCGTAATATTTAGTGCACGATTTATAAATGATTTGTCATACTTAAAGCATATTGCGTAGTATGTGGAGCCTGTCAGGGCAGCGGCTTAAACCCTGCCCAGACTCCCCGCTGTATCATGTGATCCGCCATCCAGCTACATAGTCAGGGCTTCCCCCCTCCCCCCTTCTTCTGTCTCTAGCTTTAGATCTTTGTACAATAGGCATTCGATCACTTGAGTCTTTACCTTTTGCCTGCGCCTTCACATACCTTAAGGAACTTTAAAGTAAAGCCAACTCCCCTATAACTCTTCTACTCTTGCTATACTCCACTAGACAGGAAATTCAAAACGCATCACGCGGTATAAATCGACTGTGGGGGATAAAAATACGATAGGATCTATATATCTAAGGTATACTGCTATAGGAAGTACCTACATCTTGTAAAGACTAGAGCCACTACTTATATAGTGTCAAGGCGGCACTTCAATATAACAGACAAGACAGTACTCCATTAACCTAGAACAATAGATAAGGGGGGAAGGAGGGCATGCCGCCGACATGAGGTTATAACCCTTTACGCATAGACCGCGTATTAGACTGCGTATCAGGCTGCGTCAGCGTCACATGGCCCCGTGCCCTGACATATAGAGTGTCTCGAGATAAGATCTAATATTAAGAGTAGTGTATTTGTGACAACCCCATTGTGACAGCTCTACAAAGA
>AYLM01001925.1:0-25642 GCA_001625345.1 Cairneyella variabilis | reverse complement strand
TTTCCCTACGCATTTTCCAACATTCAACAATCACGTGACTATCTGCTCGATATCGTGTGTCTGGTAAGGGTCAGATGCCGGGTTATGGTTGTATGCGGTCGAATGATGTTAATTGAAAAGAAGAGTGCAGGGATGGGATGAAGTGAGTGACAAGTTTTGGACCGAGGCTTATAATTGAAGAGGTACATTCTTTACACAACCACCCACACGCCTCCTCAACCACCACTCTTAATACCAATCCACCCTCAACCCTCTCATCTCATCTCATCTCATCTCCAGCCCCAAAGTCACTCACACAACAGTGGTGTTCAAGATCAGCCCCAATGTAGCCACACTCATGCTCCAAACCTCCTGGAAACCGACCTGAACTGCCTGCAACCCCGCTCCCCCGACCCAAGTCTGAGTCCCCGCAAAAACCGTGTACTCACCCACCGTCCCGAGCCTCTCCAAGATGCCCTCACTCTCTGTAATTCCCGTACACTCAATATTAAAGATATTAGATGGGCTTTGTTGACAGGCCGGACCGGGGCCCTTCTGATAGAACACCACATCCAACGTCTTCGCATCCCTAACGATCCAAGTCAATGCCGCAGCCGAGAGCTTGAGCGTAGTGTTCAAGGCAAAGGAAGTGCCATTGATGATGGTTGTTGTTTCGGTGATGCTTGAGTTTGATTGTGCCACGAAGATGGAGGGGAAGAGCGGGTAAGAGTATTCGTTTTGTACGTTGATAGCGGTGGTTGAAGAAGTTATGTTATTGGAAAAGCAGTAGGATGAGAAGTTGCCGAAGAAGGGGGCGTCTGTAGAGAAGAATGAACCGCAGGTGTCTGGAAGTTTGGTCAGTACGTGTGTGGGGTGGGGGGAGAGGGCAGGAAGAATAGCCAGAGCAGGACCAACCTCCTGGGACCCTGCCTTCTACGGTGGGGAGAGGCAGAGTAGAAAAGGTGCCGGTGGGCCCATTCGAGGTGTCGAATGTGTACGAGAGTGTTGGTGGAGCGGGACAAGTTAGCCCAAGATCACAGAGATACTGAGACTTATTAGCTATCTAACTGAAAAAGAATGAGAGGTATGAGAATTGCGTACTCTGATATTCCCAGATATCGACAGTGTTCCATCAGGCTCGAGCTCATAGTCGTAAGTCATAATCTTCCACTTCTGGGGAACGACGGGCTCTGAGAGAGTAACAGCTGCGGGCACAGTGTCCATCATACGCTGAAAGATGTATCCGCATTTGGTGTGTAAGTTGTCTGGAGATAAGAGACTTGAAAAGAATTTAGTTGGAAACGTGGAAAATTTGGGAGCAGGTTCATATACCTCTTCATGGTGACATTGTTATCTGACTGGAAGAGACGAAGGTCAGAACGAGTAGTAACATTACTTCCAATCACGAGTGGGCCGCCGCATTTGCCAGTACCAGTCAAATACTCTGTAATAACAGTATTATCGAAAACATCAGGGGTTGAATCGAAAGTGGAAACGCCATCAGTACTTCCATGGTCAGCAAAGCTCCGTTATTAGTCCGAGGGTCTCTCACTTATTTACAGTCACAACATCTTCGCCGACTATATAGAGATAGTATTAGCAAACTGCATATGCCGCGACTGTCTTTCCCCAAATCGCAATTGTAAAACGTACCAATGTCTGGGAAGTTCACATAATGAACGCCACCAAGTGAGTGGCCGCAGGCTCTGCGGATGTTCAGTCTCGTATTCGAGGGCTAGAGAAGATGAGAACTTACACCGCTGTGATTGCCTCAGTCTGGTTGAACCCGGCTTTCTCAAAAGTTGCCAGAGTTGTAGTTAGGTCCTGTAGAATACATTAGCACTTAATTGAGGCCTTCGACTTGTCTGGCAAACCGTGAATGCTTGCGGTACACCACTTGGTCCTGCTTTGGTTGCATCGATTCTTCCAACCTTTAGTTCAGTTGCTGCATTCAATCCACTACATGTCCTAAGTGACATAATACCGCCCTAAGAAAGTTAGCGTGCACTCGGTGCTCTTCCTGGGAAACTTCCTACCAGAGCAATCATGTCAGCCAGCGAGACGTATGCGTTGACGAACTACACTTGGTCAGTGGGATCCGGGGTCTCGAAATTTTAAGCTGAACCCCAGACGTACTACATCGAACTGCTCAAATATTAGCTTACCAAGTAACGTTGGGTTTTGCACAAATGTTTACAAAGGTAAGAGTATCATTGATGAAATGCTTTCCAACATTCTCAGCGCGCTCTGACTCAAATCCAATCGAAGCATCAAGCCCACTGCTCCACATCAGCCAGCTTCCTCTGCCATCCTCTTCCTAACTCCTAACTCAGAGCACATACCCAGTTCCTGCCGCAACATCCGCAGTAATGAAGTCGTGAAATATGAGGCGAACCCATTCAGCAGAGCTCTGCTCACCCGTGTTCGGCGGAGCCGAAGGTGGCAATGAATCGACCTCATCGACAAAGTTATTGCATGGACTTATGGGTATTGTGAAAGGTAAAGCCTGTTCAACTAGTATATATTCCATGGCATCAACTCTTTCAGCCAGAGAGATTCCTCGACGGGCAGCATGAACCCTAAGGCTCGCACAGCAGAGAAATACTAGACAAGTGAAAAGCGTTGAGAAGGACATCTCTAGAAGATTATTGCAGGGCGAAAGATTAGATACGAGTCAAATTGAAACAACAGCGAGAGACGAGAGTGCATGAAAAGAGTAGGATGAAAGGACCTATTCGAGCAGCGACCAGAGTAACTAAAACCCTTTCTCAATGATATCGTTCGTGCTTGAGAGACACTATTGGAGACGGGAGATCTCCCAGCTCTCACGTATCCCGTAAGCATGTGGCCGGGGACAATTAAGCCGCACGATCATAAGATTGAATTTGTGAACAGTGCCAAGTTAGTAAGAAAGTGATGCAGAACACGCCCAGTTGCAGTCCCCGGGAGTCTTCTGTCCCGATCGGTACAGCATGCCCTCTTACGCTCGTACTGGTATCTGCTGATGACCTGCCTGCTGAACATCAACCACTTAACAAGGGCTAATGAATCTATTATTGGCCATTTGATTCTTGAGGGGGAGGAGAGAGAAGGAGTACAGAGAAGTGGCGTGTGGGGCCGAAGTACCTAGGTAGAAAATGTCACTGGCACTTAATTTGACCGTGAGTTGTATTGGTCCTTCCTGTCGCAGGCCAAGACAGGCCAGACAGGCCAAGACAGTAGAAGATGTGTTGTATCGCTGGTTAACGTGGTCTCTATTGGAGGCCTCCACCTGACAGCACTCCGTCTGACTGCCTGCGTTTGGTGCTACGAGGCGTTATGTATTGTCCCGATCAAGAGACGAAGAGGTGCCGGAGACTTCCCTCGGAGACTTTTGCGGGTGAGCCCGAGTCAGGGCTAACCCCTGCGTTTTGGAACATTAACAACCTATGACCATTTAACCGTCTCTGCAGGTCGTCGGGGCCCGCACTAGTTAAAAATTTTGAATTTTATTATTAAAAATAGAAATAGGAGTTGCATAGAAAATACGTATTCATTATATAATATGTAAACAATATGTACTAGGAACTGGCAAGCTGCGCTTTTCTAGTTGCTATTAGAATTCTTGTGTATATATTACAATAGAATAAAGTATGTTTACGGTATTAGCCTCAAGCGACCAATGCTATTCAAAGCAAAGTAGTTATCTAGGCGGCATTACCTGTTTACCCTTCTTCCTCTCCCAATTCTTCTTTGTCCAATTCTTATCACAGAATTAGAGGCTCGTTCCCCAGCAAAAATTGTCATCAGTAAAAACTTTGTCGGTTTGTGTGCCATCGGAGAAAAGGCCTTCGTTCTGTCCGGTCAGGAGTAAGACTGCAGCCTACCCCTGATGTAGATCTTACCTCAGCAGTATTGTTGCGCACATGGGGTCTGTATCGACCGATCTTATTCTTCTCAAGTGCATGTTCATCAGAAGTTTATCAGCCCAGAGCCTGACGTGCATGAGAAAGTGTGCCAGGCAGGGTCTTCCAACGGGCTTGGCTTGCAGGCTTGAGCCATGATCTTCGTGCCACCTTGAATGCAGGGACTGCAACTACATCGCTAAGAATCTCACAGCCTCATTCATATGTGTCAAGCCCACTCATATTCGCGAGTTTTATAGGCAAGACAACTCTTTTTCATATTATCATTCGAATTTCTATTATAATCATCCCAACTACTATCCTCCCAGTCGAGTAAGAATAGAATAGAGGGCCCACGAACGTATGTCCGCATTGACTAAAGTCTTGCATGTCATCTAAACAAGACAGACCCAAGTCTCTATTATTTGGACGACCTGGTCTTGTCAAACGAACCCCTCACAAGTTTCCCTTTTTAGACCTCCACTATTGAAATGGCGTCTGTATACCCCGCTTTATGCATGTTAGCTATCGGAAGGCTTTCGCCTCAACTTTCTACAATAGTCGTATAACCCCCAGTCAATCTGTTTTGTCAGGGGTAAGCCTGTGCGAAGGAGAAAGAGGTTTCTTCTCTGGTGTACCCATGGCTGCAGCCAGCCATGTTCTGCTGTTATCATTTGACGAATAAAAGCCCATGGGGACACCATGAAAGCTATCTAAGTGGTAGGCTTTACATCCCCTGTAACGCCTCAATACTCCTTAAAAACTCTCTTATTTGCTACGCAAGACAGGAGTGCGAAGGTCTATCTCTACTAGCCGTCAATCTTTCAGCTTAACTCACTCCAGTAATTATCTAAGTTCGATATCTTCAGCTTGTTTATAGAGAGAGAACATTGTAAGACCGCTTTATACAACAGTTAGAGAAGCCGGACTTTTGTCCTTTGCAGTTCCATATTACACATTGAGAGAGGGTTGAGTCAACTTTGCCATACAACCACCACAGAGAGGAATGACAACTGTGTTGCCCCTCCATCGAATCGGTTCTCAACATAAACTCGATTGATTTCAGAATATTGGCTACTAGGATCTTCCGCATAAATTAAACGTTACATACATATCGGCTGATGATGATCTTTGAACTGTCAATTTGAAGCGAGCTGCGTACGGTCAGCATTAAACGGTTATTCTATACAACAGAAACTTTCAAATTCCTACTCAGTCAATCAGAACATGAATGCCTCTGCAAAAAGCCGGGAGAATCCAAAGGGCGTCTGCGGTGTGCCAATTAGAGCATCAAAGACATATCTAAACTAACGCCGAGATTCGGACGGACGACAGCTGTTGTGGACCATACAATACTACGTTACTTGAAAAGCCCTCAAATCTGAACAGGGACAAAGATCGGCGAGAGTTCTGTCAAGCTCGGAATAGCATTCTTGCGTCTTACTCTCAGTAAATGTTTCTTATAGAGAGCTTAAGTATAAAGAGAGCCGTTCCCACCGACAACACTCTCTCACCACAGCTCAACTATCCACACAAAGTTGCCTTCAAACCTTTCAACACTAGCTTCAAACAACTTTTCTACACTACCAATTCCAACCTTCAATATGCGTTTCGCACCAATCTTTATGGCCGGCCTTGCCGCAGCCTCTGCTATCACTAGCAAGCGAGACACCGCTGCCGTCGCCAGTGAACAAGAGAAAGCTTCTAGTAAGTAGTTCTCAGTCCCTACTACGTTTCCACTTCTGAAATGCTGCTAATAAAATATGATCTCAGCTCTAAATGTTGTTAGCGCCGAAACGTACTGCGGAGGATTCAGTAAGTAGCCATGATCTCCTTGATTTCTGTTTACTTCTTTCAACACACACTAGCTAATGCATATGCGTATGCATGTACTCGCTCACTCTGCACTCACTCGAGTCTCAAATACGCAATTGCTAACTCAACAATGTCGCAGGCTATGCTGGATGCAGCAACCTTTGCTATATCAACGGTTATCTATACTATGCCTGCGAATCGACTTTCTGCCTCTGCTACGACTAGGCGCCTCACCCATTTCGCCGTCTTGAACTGCAGTTTCAATCGGCGATTCCAGCAAGCGATGCCTTGGATTCGGCTTGCTAAAGGGGGCGCACATCGGATTCGAAGGAGAGTTGGGCATTGTCTTGAGTATTCACTTGGTTCCCTGTGCTGGGAAGCTCATCCGTGTCATTTCAACAATGGCGTGGTGGGCGAAGGAGAGTGGAGCCTGGTGCACTTGGTGATGCTGTGGGGTTGATTTCTGGGGTCTCTTTGGATAGTTGCTTTAGGAAATAAAACCACCCACTGTCTTTAAAATCATTGACCTACATGCAAATACGATGTGAGATCGTGAGATCGGTAAGAGAGGACCTCGGTTACTACCCCTATTAGTGATTCTGACCAAGAAAAGAAGAGAAAATTAAGATCTGATCCCAACGCAGACCAGGTACCTATAAAGATTAGATGAGATGCTTCTTCAGTGCTGCATCACCTACTCCTCTTTGCCGTGTCTCTCGCGGCCACCCCAATCCATCTGTAATAGTCAGTATAATATTAAAGACAACATCATGAGACTCACTATATAGAGCGTAAAGAGGGCGGGAGGGTCTGCCTCGATTAAGACATTATGATAAGATTGTTCCTATGAATATTTATAGATAGACTCGATATTCTTAGCTACACTAAAACTATTAGGGTTTCTTTGCCGCTCCTAATGTCACGGAATCGAGGAGCTTCATACTTTTCAAGATTACTGCTTCTGTGTTACCTAGCCTGAGAGATGACGAGTGCTCTCCCTAAGGTCTACCGGTGAGCAATAGAGAGGAATACCTCTCCACTATACCATTAAGATCCTGTCAGCCTTCCGGGAGTCACTACCGCGTGACACCCTCGAAAGTTCCTCCTTCCCTAATTTCCAAAAATTCTACTCCTAAATATGTAAAATCTTGAGCATTTTTAAAGTGGGCTTTATTGGGAGACGTTCGGTGCTCACCTTTATATCGGAGTGCTCTCATCACGTGCGTATGCAATCTGCAAATTACATGATCCTACTTACGCTATTGCATCTGTTCGTCGCCCCCATTCGCAAACCCCCGCTCTGGTGGGTTGTGGCGCTTTCTGATCGGCTGTTGCCCGCGCATTCGTGGCGGAGGAACCTTGCGCGGCGCATCGCCAGGCGCATCACGAGGCTCTGCGATTTCAACCTCATTTTTCTTACTCCGAGCAAAACCCGTAGTATTTTTTCCAGCCTTTGCACCTTTGATCTTTCTTTTGAGCGATTTACAAGGTTTCTTTGTCACTAGGACCGGTACACGATACTAGGATTGTCACAAACTTCTCACGACAGAGGACGACCGACTGATCAGGAGGCTCCCCGATATTGCTAGCTTGAAACTTCAGCGCTCTACTAGCCTTAAATTAGTTCCACACACAAACTTTACACCTTTTCCTTTGACGTAGGGAACGAAAACGTCATCTTGCCATAAAACGACCTTCCTCATTTCCTTCATTCACAGCTATGGACCCATTCAGTTTGGCTACCGGAATCGCTGGATTCGCCGGATTGGCTGGCCTCTTTAGCACCTGCCTAGATGTTATTGAGAGAGTGGATTACTACAAAGACTTTAGTGTTGATTCGCGTTCGATTATCGCTCAGTTTGAAGCTGATAAACTTCTATTCCAAAGGTGGGCCCAGAACGTTGGTATCAATCAAACAAAATTGGAGGATGACCACCACAACGGTCTCGACGATCCTAAAACATTCTCATTAGTCGAGAAGATTTTATTCAGCATTCAGGAGATCTTTACTAGGGCGGACACTGCTATTTCGAATCTACATTCTATGGGTGAAGCAGACCCAGGACCTCAGGACGTTGCTCTTTTCCCGAGGCGACGTGCCCAATATCAAAGCCTCCAGGGATCCATCTCAAAGAGGAAAAGGATCGAATGGGCGCTAAGAGGAAAGGTCAAATTTATTGCTCAAGTCCAGCAGTTCGGAGCCTTGGTTCAGAGATTGTCTGACTTGGTTCCACCAGATAGATTGATGAAGGCAGTGAATGTGCACAAACGCGCACTGCGTGATGTTCCTGGTTCATTAGAGGGTATATCCCCAAGTATCCCCTTGGACAGATCTAACCCATTATAGATGATTTTCCAGACAAAGCTACATGGGTTTTGGATTCTCAACGAATTCTAATCAAGATTGAGAATCAGATAAAAAGTAAGATCTATCCCTCTTTCTGCAAAATTTCACTAAATCTCAAAGATGAGATAAGGAAAGAGCTAGATAACTGGCTTGGTGCGTCTTGGACCAATAGCGTTTACGATAACTTGATTCAGAGGAGACTCGACGGCACATGCGACTGGATCTTAAGTCGACATACCTTTCTTGACTGGATATCCTCTGGCTTCCCGTCTGGAACAGCAAAGATTCTGTGGATTAATGGTCCGGCAGGGCACGGAAAGACAATCTTATGTGCAAGGGTGGTTCAATATCTGTCAACAATGCTCGAGTCTCCACTTGCATACTATTTCTGTTCGTCAGACTCTGAAAGTCGACGAGACCCCTTGACTATAATGAGATCCTGGATATCTCAAGTTATATCATGTAATCAAGATGCGTTCGAATTGGCCCGTGGCAGATGGGAAGCGAAAGACGAACGTAATGCATCGCAGAAGGACATTGTCGAGCTTTTCAAAACCGCTGTTCAGCATATACCAAACTGTACATTCGTCGTGGATGGACTCGATGAGTGCGCATGGGCTGAAGAGAAATGGAAATCTAATAATGACGACTCTCCAATAGGCTTTTTCGAGTCCATCAAACACGCAATTGCGCATACGACTACTCGAATCCTGATTCTCAGCCGCGATGAACCCGAAATTCGATTCGGCCTTCGTGGTGTTTTCACCGGCGACATTTGTCACAGCTTGAAGGAGTACAGAATTTGTCCGGATGATATCCGATCCGACGCCATGTTGTTCTCTCGAAGTATCGTCGATAAAAAGTTGCCAAATAAGAGTGAAACAGTTAAACATGAGCTGTCACAGAGGATGGTCGACCGATGTGAAGGGATGTTTCTATGGGTGAAGATGCTAGAGGAACACCTACGCAGTTGGAAAAGCAAGAAGCAACTTGAAGAAACCATCGATCAGGCTCCTACCGCACTAGACCGTATCTACGACCGAAACTGGATGAAGATTTCCCATCTTTCAGACAAGGATAAGCTCCGCGCGTTTTCCATTCTACGATGGACTGCATTTGCCTTGCGCCCGCTCACAATTCTCGAGATCACTGAAGCTCTACTTATTGTAGATGATGATAATTGTGACGACCTCTTAGTCGACGAGCTGCCCGATACCATTGACGAGGATTATATTAGTAGCGAAATTCTAGGTCCATGTGGATCGTTCCTAGAGACTCAGAAAGGAATACTGGAGCAGGATCTAGGCTCAATGACAATCCATTTAGCGCACTTTTCGGTAAAGCAATATATTCTTTGCCACATCCCGGCCCAGGGAGGAGAGCTCATAAATGAACGACTACGCGCCTCTAGCGAGACATTTCAAAGTAATATATTAGCGAAATTATGTCTCCACTACCTGAGCTTCCGGAGAGTGTGGCAAGAATCTCTGCAAATCGAGGGCAGTTCAGTCAAACGACCATTCCGAGACTATGCAGCAGGATCATGGCATCATCATGCTAAAGAGAGTGGTTCAAACTACGCAGAAGTCGTTGAACTCACTAATGCCCTATTCAGCTCTAGCAACGGAAACTGGGAGTCGTGGAAAAAGTGGTTCGATGCTAATGACGACAAATCGATGATGCCTGAATCTCAGAGAGAAATTACTTCAACTAGCCCATTGTTCTACGCGTCACTTCTTGGACTTCGAGACACTGTCATATACCTGCTTGAAGAAGGGAAAGTGAACGTGAATTATGTTGATGAGTTTAGCAGAACGGCGTTACAAGCGGCTGCTTTAAAGGGCCAAACTTTAATAGTCAAGCAGCTCCTCGAGAAAGGCGCCGACATAACTATTGCAAATAATGAGGGATGGACAGCATTAAACGCAGCTTCGGCTAGCGGACACGTTAAAGTGGTTAGGCTACTACTCAAGAAGGGCGCCGACGTGGCCATACCGACCGCGAATGGATGGACGCCGCTAAACTCGGCTTCGAAGAATGGGCACCTTGATATGGTCAAGCTGCTACTCGAGAAGGGTGCTGATGTGACAGTTGCGGGTATTAACGGATGGACGCCACTAAACTTAGCTTCGGATAACGGGCACGTCGATGTGGTTAAGCTGCTACTCGAGAAGGGCGCTAATGTAATGGTCGCGGACATTAATGGATGGACGCCGTTAAACTTAGCTTCGAACAACGGGCATATCGATATAGTTAAGCTACTGCTCGAGAAGGGCGCCGATGTGGCCGTACCGACCGCGAAGGGATGGACGCCGCTAAACTCGGCTTCGAAGAATGGGCACGTCGATGTGGTCAAGCTGCTCCTTGAGAATGGCGCTAACGTTAATTCAAAGGACGGAGACGGTCAGATACCACTATCATTGGCCGTTCAGAATGGACACGAGACGGTTGCGCAGCTATTGCTAGAAGCTGGAGCTACGTTCAATACTCAGGAGAAATACTATTGGGCTATGTTGCAAGCGGCTGCTTTTAATGGCCATAGCATTCTCTTAGAATTACTAACAACAAAGGAGGTCGGTTCGGATACTTGCAACCATATCTTCGGGGATTCGTTACAACTTGCATGCATTAGGGGCCATATGGCTACTATCGAACGCCTTCTATTCTTAGGTGGAAATCCAAATAAGACAGACGAGCATGGATGGACGCCGTTATTGTGTGCTTCATGGTTTGGACAAGGCCAACTTTTAGAGTCCCTCTTATCATATGGAGGACAAAGAGATTTGCTATCACACGTGAACACAACTCCACCAGACTCTTGGAGTATAATCGATAAGTCTAACAACCTAGAGCTGGATGAGGATTCTATTGGTGTTAAATACATTGGTGGGTTCTAAAACTGCATCTATCGTCCTAAATTGTGTATCATTAATCACTAACTCGATTATTATAACCATATAGATTATAGAGGGACTGAAAAACCTGCGGCTGCGCTAATACTTGCAAATCATCCAATCCCTCTTCAACACCATTCCTTTCACTTTGAAATCGAAATCGTAAATAGCGGTGATATTGGGTAGGTTAAACTTGATGCTCTTGATAAGAATAATTACTAACTGGTATACAGTGAGATTGGGCTAGGCCTCTGCAATAGGTATACGCCTCTTAATACCATGCCTGGATGGATATCTGCATCGTGGGGCTACCATGGAGACGATGGGAAGAAATACAACGAAAGTGGCACCGGGGCTGTATATAGTGAAACATTCACAACAGGGGACGTAATTGGGTGCAAAGTTCGTTTAGGGCAAGATGTTGCCTTCGCTAAGAATGGAAATTCTTTGGGAGTTGCATTTCAAGGCATTTCAGGTAAACTTTACCCAGCAGTAGGCATGCGAAGCCGTGGTGCTCACGTTCGTGTTAATTTTGGTCAGAGGCCTTTCTTATATAGTGCAACTACGTGGTAAATTAGCATCTTACTAAAATGTGTCAAAAGATTCTATCACAATTGAAGAAGGGGCGCAAGGAGGCGGTGAAATAAATATCATTGTGACCTTATATAGCCCGACAAGTCTTCGATCACTCAATGCCTCAGAAGCGGAGCGCGCAGCGCGACGCCAGACAACTCGTCAACAACCATTACTTTAACCAGGTCACCTATCCGCACTTTCACGTGTTGTTTCAGTTGTAACACCACGTGATGCCCCATCAAAACGTTCAACTTTCCTTAATATCTAAAATTGATACTGCTACATATGTAAATTACTGAGTATTGCAGGATGGACGGCACTGCGCGGTGCCCAACACTCACCCCCATATGGGAATGCCTCGCACCGCGCGTGCATATAATCCGTAATCACATGAGCGCGCTCTATGTGACTATATTTGTGGGGTTGCAGGGCCCTGTTTAGCCCCGAGTATTGGCCCCTACCCGCTAAAACTTTAACCTGACTCTAGCTCTCTGGAATATTTCACAGCAAGTCAAAATTTCGAGAGGGCGTTATACGAAGGCGCACGGCCTTGAAACCGGCCATTTTCATGAGGCTGCTCCCGTCAAAATCACCTGTGCAATAGCTTAGCATTCCACCACAATTTCAAAGTCAACAAATTGCCCTTCAGCACTTCTGGGAACGTTGAAAAACACTTCAATATTTAGCCCTCACAAAAATCTACAATCACCAATCCACCACTTCCCCTCAATCTCTCCTCTCAACCCCCTCCTCCACCCCATTCCCCTCAACCTCATCTAACTCAATCCTCTCATACCCCTCTGCCGTGCCCTCCCTTGTCCCCTTCGCCCACCTCCCAAACACCATCGCACTCATACCCACGCACACCAAACTGCCCAACGCCAACCACCTAAAATCCTCAGGCTTACTCCACAGCACCGTCGCGCCCCAGTGTCCCAACTCAAACAAGCTCCTGAAACTCTGTTCTGTGCCTGCGAATGTACTGCGCTGCGAATCTGGGATCTCGACTTGTCCGAGCTCCTGTACCATGAGGTGGATCATGTAGTGGCCGATGCGGGAGAGGGAGAGGAAGGCGAAGAGGGTTAGGGGGATGAGGATGTGTGGTGGGGGTTTATCTGTGTTGTAGATTGAGGGCGTGTTGCGGGTTGTGGAGGATGGGGAGGGCGGGCTGGAGGCGGAGAGGGACCAGAGAACGAGGACTACTGGTATCTGAATGGAAGTTAGCTCGAGAGGATGAGGTTGTGGAAAAGGGTATTGGAGGTAAGGGACGTACGAGAGAAATGAATTGTGAAGTAACACCCCATGTCCCGACCGTCTTTACAATCTCGACTTCTCCGCCACCGTCATTATATGCTCTATGCCGATGTGCCGTCTTCCTATTCCTTCGGCGGCGAAGATATGACACCGCGGCAGGAGTTATGACCGTCCCGCTCAGACCTGTAATCGCGCCGCTTGCTCCCGCAACAGTGACAGTAAAGAGTGAAAATCCAGCTTGTAGGAGATATGTCATCATGCTAGCTGAGTATGCAAGCACCGTGAGGTTCAGTAAAGCATTTGAGATCGAGGCTGGCCACATATTGATGGAGAAGAAGTGCTTTAATCGGACAATTGGATCTTTGTACAGCACAATGTAGAGCTTCTTGGGCCAGGACTGGATGCCGGTGAGGTGCTCGTATTGATTTTCGATCACCATATCTTCGACTGTGGCTGGGTCTGTTGAAGGTTTCTTGAGAGCTTGAAGTTCGGGGTTCTCGCGAGCGATTACGCAAGCAACCCAGATCTCAGCAACCCAGAAGATGATGGATAGTCCCGTGAGGAGGAGTATCCATCCAATCCGGGAGCCAAAGGCAGACATGATGATTGGTGGTACTGAGGGAGCCAGAAGTTTGACGACCAACTCGATTCGAGTCATAACCGAGTTGACTTCAGTCAAACTGTGGGTAATGTCCGGTGTGATTGGGCCAACAAGGACAGGTACCCAGTCTCTCTCGACACAGAAGCGATTCCCTATCGCAGTGAGATCATGTACCACGTCCAGCAGAAGGATAGCGCCATATAAGAGGCCTTTCTGGAAGTTGGAGAAAGGACCTTCAGCCGGTCCGATCTGTTCATCGCCCGCCACGACGGGCCAGTAGAGCCAAGCGATGTAAGAAGCCACAATTGCTGCATGATTGATCGAAATGGTGGTGAGAATAGTAGGAATCCTTGATGGTGATCGATCGATCCAGTTTCCAACAGCAGATGCACATAGCAACGCAGAGACCGTGGATGTTATGCCTCTGAAAGAACGTGAGCACGTGACCTGCACGACCAAGGGGCAAAACTTACCGGATAGAAGTCGCAGTGAGGCCTTCTGGGAAAGCGAGAGCGACGAGAAAAATCTCATAAATCAGCAGGAGATCGCATCCAGAGAGCAGAAGTGCTTACCGAAACATATTCGTACGTCTTCGAATTCCACATAAAGAGGAAATGCATCGCATAGACCTTCCACCACTTCATCCTCTCATCCCATCCTAGCCTCTTCTCCTGAAACTGCAGATCTAACATCCCACTCATCTCATCATCTTCACTCTCATTCCCATCCTCCTCCTCCCCTGTTTCCCGATTCGGGAGTCGACGTTGGCGCGAGTCAAGCACGTACCCCGGCGCCGCATTCGCGCCCATGAATGTGCCTTCGTGCTCGATGGAGCTCTGTGACGGCCTTATAATCTTGATCCTGGGTACCATATCGCCGCCGCGGTTCCCGTGCTATCCCAGGAGCGTGCGATGTCGTCGTGAAAGCAAATCTGTCATTTCATCTTCACCTAATTTATTTTCCGAAACGAGCCTCAGCCTCAGCATGAAAAAGTAGGATGTGGCGTTCCAGCCGCAAATCTGTCTTACGTCAGAACGAACGCGACGAACTGAACGGTGGCAGTTTGTCACTAATCGTAATTTGCGCGAATGGAGAATAAAGAGTGAGACTCGGAGTGGCGCACGTGATTTTGTGGAATAGGGGTTCCCTAAATGCAAGGGGAATGGAATGGAGTGGTCGCTTCGGCAAGGAAACCAAGGATTTGGCAAAATCAAAATGAAGAAAATATTAATAGGTGACCTCAGCAGCCTTGTCTCAAGATAGCATTGAGCGAGTGTCGCTAAGAAGACGCAGGATGTGAATTCTTTCTTTTCTAATGTCGAACCTGTAACTGTTCAACCCCGCTTAGTGCCTCCTTGACCGAGCTCTGGCCTCGAGGGAAGGAGAGCACCGATTTACCCGCTATCCTCCTCGGCCATTGAAGCGAAACTCCCGGGTATCTTATCAGGTACCGCATCATCTGAACGTAAGTAACCCCCACGAATTGCGCCGAAAGTGATTTGTCTTACAATTTATTACCGTACGAAGTATATTAGGAGATCAGACTTAGTACATTCAGTATGTGGGTGGCTTGACAAGAAATATAACTCTCTACGTAGGACCTATCAATCATTGCATTGCGCTTAACTTTGAGAGAAAACATCAAGGCTATATATGTCAAGATTGTGGTTTGCGTAATGTTGCGTTGCGTTGTGCTTGAGTTGGTCTGGAGGGCAAAGACTGAAAGGCTTGGTTGGCTAAGCCATTCTTCTCTTCGGATTCGAGCCGCAGCCGAAACAGAGAACGCCTGCACAACTAACCCTCAGAGCTAGTATTCTACTACAGTACCATCGAAAGTTAAGAGAGTAGAAATTTAAATGAACCATCGCCGGCCCAAGCATAAGGCCATGCGATTCGTTAAGCGGGGGTGGTTGTGAATTACGAAGGAGTTGGAGCCCTAAAGAGCATTAGTTTTTCGTCTAATAAATACACCTCTTTCGAAGTCGAGGGTCGCTCTGCTCGCGTCCACTCAAATTTGCAGCATCAAAATCCAAATTACACGAAATCACAAGATATCACATCAAATCACGGCATGACAAAGTAGAAGAGTTTCTTGAATTACTTTTCAAAGCAAATTTCTCATGATACACTGGATATCCATGAACTACTTCCGATATCCATCCTTCTCGATCTCGCAAATCAGAAGCTTATAATTCAATTTTGATTTCGCACCTTATGCACCAGAGGTCAGCGCGATTTCTGAGAAGGTACCCAGAAGTGTCTTACTTTTGAAGAGAGTGCCTTTTCCTCCCACGTATCCATTCGCCTGACGTGCCCACGCACGCAGCATTATTTCCCCATGAATCCTCCCATCCCAGGAAATCCACCTACGCCAAGAGATCCGCAACATTCATTGGCATCTCGTCGATTTGAGTTGAGTAGTACACTGCATCTTGTCAGCAGGAACCATCCACAGGATGCGAAATACATACACTCAATATCTCTCAAGATCCTGACATCCTCGCTCGTGACGAAATTGATCGCAACACCCTTGCGTCCAAATCTGCCCGAACGACCAATGCGATGAATGTAGTTCTCACGATTGCTCGGCAAATCATAGTTAATGACCAGCGAAACCTGCTGAACATCGATACCACGAGCCCAAACATCCGTAGAAATCAGAACTCTCGAGTTGCCCTGTCGGAAATCCTGCATAATACTATCTCTCTCCTTCTGCGGCATTTCTCCATGCATCGAAGAGACAGTGAAGTTCGCCTCGCGCATCTTGTCCGTCAACCAGTCGACCTTTCTACGCGTATTGCAGAAGATGACTGCTTGTGTGATGGTTAGGGTATCGTACAGATCGCACAGCGTATCGAATTTCCACTCCTCCTTCTCGACAGCGATGAAGTATTGCTTGAGGCCCTCCAATGTCAATTCATCACGCTTGACGAGAATTCGCACAGGGTCGGTCATGAACTTTGTGGTCATGTCGAGAACATCGTATGGGAGGGTAGCGGAAACGACAACGACCTGAGTCGCGGGTGGGAGGTATCGGTAGACATCGTAGATCTGCTCTCTGAATCCACGGTTCAGCAACTCATCTGCCTCGTCAAGCACTAACATCTTGATATGGCGAGTTCGCAAGTTTCGGCGGCGGATCATATCAGCGACGCGACCGGGAGTACCAGAGACGATGTGCTGGCCGTAGTCGAGCTTGCGGATATCCTCTCCAACGTTGGTACCTCCAATACAAGCATGGCATTGCACATTCATGTAGTCGCCAAGCGCCATCACCACGGACTGAATTTGCGTCGCAAGTTCACGAGTAGGAGAGAGGACGAGAGCTTGGGTTTCGCGCACGGCTGTGTCGATGACCTGGAGCATGCTGATCGAGAAGGTGGCTGTCTTTCCCGTACCGGATTGCGCCTGGGCGATGGTGTCGCGGCCCTTGCAGATTTGGACAATCGCACGAGATTGAACGGCGGATGGCGATTCGTAGCCATATGCGTAGATGCCTCTCAAGAGGTTCTCTGTATTCTGTTAGTCCTGCGTTTGAGACTGGCGCATCCAACACACCCTTCAAGTGCATCTCAGAGAACGTGGGGATGACGGTGACATCTTTGGAGGTCGAGAACTCCATCTTCTCATCCGCTCTGCGATCGATTCCGTCTGCCATGATTGCGGATTGTGTTTGGTTGGATGTTGCTATGTGTTTCGACGAAGATTGTGGAGAGGTTGAAGTCGAACGAGACGAGGCAAGGCTTTAAATTTTGGACACGCGATTTGATTGGCCGGTGCAAAAAGTTCTTGAAGGCGGCTCGAGGCAGAGAACGACCTCCATCAATTTCACAAGACCAACTTCAACACGACATAACAACTTCAGCCTTCGCGGACCATCTACAATCCTAGACATAAATTGCTCAAGTCCCGGTCCAGTCAATCCTTCACACTCTGGCCGCGTCACAACGTCGGGATGATTTTGGAGGAGCAGAGATTCCTCCACGAGGATCTCGAGAGGCTAGAGCAGGGCATCAGTGATCGAGTGGCAGATGAACCGAAACACGTCAGAAACTCTTTCCACTCCACAGAATTCGAGAACTGACCCATGCTTTCAGATCCGCGAGCGATTAAATCGTGACCATCAAATAGCAGGCTTCCTTGATCGCATTCAAGACCAATCCAAGCGATTACTCGACATCTACAAAGATGCTGAAGGCGTACGAACGAAGGAGATCCAGTCCATCTCTACAGGCGAGCCCCTTGAAGAATTCTACAAGCAGTTGAAGGAGATCAAGTCGTTCCACCAAAGATACCCCAATGAGCCTGTCGAGAATTTGGAGCGAGCATACAAGAAGAGGACACCTGCCGAAGGCGAGGTCCCGACCTATGAAATCGATAGAATGTTTACAGGAGAGGAGGCATTTGGCAAATATATGGATCTCACGACCGTTCACGAACAATACCTCAATCTGCCCGGTATCAAACGACTCACTTACCTTCAATACCTTGACGCCTTCGATACCTTCACCCCACCTCAATGCTCGATCAAGCGGCCGGACAAGATGACGGATCAATATTTTACGTATGTTGGGGAGTTGGCAAGATATTTAGAAAGCTTCATGCGGCGGACAAGACCACTTGAGGACCTCGAGAAATTGTTCACAAGCTTTGATGAGGATTTCGACAAGGACTGGAACAACAACGAGATACCCGGATGGAAGCTAGAGACTGTGGCGCCGTCGAATGGAGCAAGCAGCGGTGGTGTTTGGTGCGCAGACTGCGAGAAGGATTTCAAGAACGACAATGTCTACAAGTCACATTTGTCTGGCAAGAAGCACATTCGCGCAGCCGAGGCGAGGGCAGCACGGCAGGCAGAAGCTGGAGCTGAGACGAACGGCACAAGGCGCGGCTCCAGTGCACTGCGGCTGAAGGAACGTGCCATAGCAGAGCGAGAGTACAGAGTGAAGAGACTAGCAGCGGCTATGTCACAAGAGAGGAGCGATACCCGTGTCAATGTGGAGCGAAAACAAGGAATGACAGAAAGAGAACGACAAATGGAGCTAGACTCCCTGTTCGCCGAATCGTCGTCCGCCGCGCCTCAAATTGATGATTCAGACAACGAGTCCGACGATGATGACAAGATCTACAACCCTTTGAAGTTGCCATTAGCTTGGGATGGAAAGCCGATTCCATTCTGGCTCTACAAGCTACATGGCCTTGGCGTGGAATTCAAGTGCGAGATTTGTGGTAATTACGTTTATATGGGCAGAAGAGCGTTCGATAAGCATTTCAATGAGGCTCGTCACATCTACGGCTTGAAGTGTCTGGGCATCACCAACACCACGCTATTTCGAGAGATTACGGATATCGCAGACGCCGTCAAGCTGTGGAACAAGATCCAGGCAGATAAGCAGAAAGGCAAGAAGGATGAAGGCAGTGTGGTCCAAATGGAGGACGCAGAGGGAAACGTGATGCCGGAGAAGGTTTACTACGACTTGCAGAAACAGGGCTTGTTGTAGATGATGGGCAGCCTCGCATTGGTCTCAAGGCTTGTAGAAATACAATGAAAATATGTATACCAATGCATTTGCTTTTCACATTGCGGCATCGATTTTTTGATATTCGTGTAGTGCCTTTCGTTTAGATGTTAGTGCATCACCAAACTCTTTGTTGCCCTAACTTCAGGTGCTAACGCATTTCCAAAATAGCTGCCGTGGTGGGAAAGTATCATGGAATCACATTTTGAAGCGCTAGGCCGGCGTCACAGCCATTTGATATCTGTCTAACCTTCGCCCCTTACCAAAGATGGGAAAGCGGCGTAACACAGATGCATTTCCAAAGTCCTATGGTCCAAAAGACAGCTGGGATCGGTTATATCTGATTTTCTCTGGTCCTGTCATGGAGATGAATTTAGTGCTTTAGGTACCATCTTTCTTCCCACTATAAGTACTGTTAATTCTCGTTCTTGAGAGCCAGTCTCTCTTTCCCTACACTTCATTTCATCTGCACCGCAGCCGTGCCCGTCAAACTTTCAGCACTGTCCAAGCTGAAGATTACTCTCACAGCTGCCTTGGTAGCGATGATCTTGAGCTTCTGTACTCAAAGTGATGCAGCGAGAATCCCGCACACCTCTCCTCTCACCAACCAGATCAGCACTGCCGTGTCGGCCAGTACACCTATGCATGGTACTCTCGGAATCCCGATCAATGTCGCACCCAATGGTGTCATTGGCATCGATACTCCTATGCACAAGAATAACACTGCCAATTACAAGCCCAATTCTCAGGAGAAAGCCGAGAAACTTTTAGACCAGTTCCCGAACAACTATCGCAGACTTCCCAAAACACAGGACATGAATCCTGAGGTGATTATGACCAGTTATGGATGAAGCTTCGATCGCTCCACCTTCCACATTCGGCTTTGAAAGAATATGATAGAAAGCTCAAGGAGATTGAGGCTATTCTCGACCAAGAATATCGCTAAGCGCGTCCCAAGTTCCACAAATTCCCTTTCTCTCAGGCTCAGAAGCAACGCCACTCCCGTGGACTCGAAGACCCAGCTAGCTCTAATATCACCGCCGAGTCTGAAGCTGCCTCTTCTTCCACTTTCAAAGCTTCCGGCCACAAAAATACTGCAACCAACCCTCGCGTTCGACCTACACTCGACTTTGACCCTGTTCCGCAAGGCACTGCCGAGGATATCGTGTCGCAGTTTGGAACCAGCTACTGGAATGCCCTATCCGATCCCGAAACCAAGACGCCAAAGACTTGAACCAGGCTCTTGACAACGTTTACGATAAGGCTTTAATTGAGCTCTGCATGCTCAAGATGAGTCCTCAAGAGACGGATACGTATGTTAGAAGAGTTGGCCATCGGTCGGAAGTCCTTGAGGAAGCATTCAATGATGGAGGTCCACGGCCCACGCGCCTTAGTTCTCGAGACGTTCAAGATCCCGCGGAGTCAAACGACCAAGTGATTCCCGAGGTGGATGGCGATGAGACTACCACTTCCCTTGTAGAGCAAGGTTTCCAGAATAACAGCACCAGCCACCGCAGTGGCTGCACACAACTCTGGAATAATAAGGCGCATGAGAAGGCTGACAATTTTCTGAGGAAGTTTTTTCTTCAATATCTTGAAACTCTTCGCAGCGCCGAGTCTCATGAGCCTAAAGGAAAATGTTCACTCTGCGATATTGTGAAGCAAAACTTCGAACGCGAAATTGAGAGTCTTGATTTTCATTCATCTCCTCCTTACTTCGTCCACGGCTCGGTACAGTATTATAAGGAGATGGAGGCTCGGATTGCTCAGGCTAAGAGCTTGCACTCTGCGAATATTGCAAACTCCAGCACGATGGCGAGTAAAGAATACTTAACGAACAAAGGAGGAAGGAACAGATCTAGCCTGAGACGGAGGCGATCTACCGTTCTTTCGAAGAGAAAGAGAAAAAGAGCAAGAAGCACGACCGAAGCCTCGATGCTAAAGCTGCCTCGGACATCGGACCAGGCGAGGACATTCCAGTCACTGTCGCTGCTCGATCCGTTCAATCTCCCAGGGCGAATGGCACCGACAACAGCCTTGATGTCACCAGTCATCAAACTGGCCGCCAGCACCCCGGTGCCCAGAGGCTCCTTGGTGGCTTTTATCGATGGTATTACGAAGCCCTTTGTATGAGTTATGTCAACAACCCCGAGCAAAAGTGCAAGCTCTGCGACCTTGTTCTAGAGCAGGTTGTGATTGAGCTCGAATACCTCGTCCCCAGGAATAATTTGGACGTGAATGAGTATGACCTTAAAGAGCTGAAGAAAGATGTTGAGAAGGCAGAGCAGGATTATTTTCATTGAGTCTCTCAACATGTATCTGCGAAGTCGGGTCATAACGAGACACGGTCCACAGCAAGCACCAAACCTCTCCCCGCATGGGTTCAACGGGATAACAACACCGACAATGGCAATGCCGCCGCTGAAGAGAGTGGGCACAAGGCTGCAGGCAACAAGCTTACCCCGGATTAGCAGCATGATATTCTCGAGGCGGACCGCATTAAACAAGAACTCCAAACAAAATTCAGCAACGCCATCCACGGTTCTCAAAAGAAGGCTGTTGCCAAAAGTGTCAGTGCAATCCGTGATGCCGAGAGACAACTCGAGGCTCTTCCCAACCTCCCCGAGGACTTCGGAGTTCACTATGGAGCTGTCATGCAAAAGTTGAACAAGCAGCTTGAGCACGACTACAAGATCAAGGGTCCCATTGACCAGAGATATAACTGGAAGGGGAAGGCCATCGAGAACAACAAGCATTTTGGACGAAGGAGCATTGAGGAACCTATGGAGATGGATTTGGAGTCCTCTGCTGACTATTAGCTGACAGCTCGAGCTCATGCTTCTCACCGCCACAATGAAACCTCACACCATGATACGACTCTTTTAGATCACAACCAGGCTTACGCAGAATTAATGAGGGAGCTTTTCATGGGAGCGAAGCCGATCTTCCACAAGCACTTCAACGCCACTGAGCACAAACCAGAGAAGCGTTCCTCCCCTGCAAGCAGCCCGCAGAGCACCAACTGGAAGCTCCATGTTCCGGAGTCCAAGCATGCCAACGTCGAGGGCAAATTGAGACAGCAGGACCTCTCGGGAACTCAAAGAGTAGAGCTCTCCGGAAGCTTGATATTGTTCGAGAACAGATTCAGAAGTTCCAGGGATTGACTGAATCAATGCCACTACTCATCATCTGCCTCTGAACCTCCCCCATGGCTCGCATCACAAGCTCAACTCGACCACCTGCCACGCTGGCAATCGCACAACAGGCCTCAATGGCACCGTCAGTGGTGACTTTTGATGGTGCTCACCTTGAAGTATTCTGAGCGAGTTTCTAACACCTCTGGATACAAGTACCTTGGTTTGGCCTTGGGTTGTGCTATCAGAGTTTGGGCTTTCGGCGTTTTGGCGTGGTAATATGGAGTCCTGGCATGTGAAGCCCTCTTCTGTACCCGTGTTATTCCTTGGAAAATCGCCAGTGCATACTGAAGCCGAGGGTACTAAGAGCCTGGTCAACTCTTGATATGTCTCTCCATCAGCAACATTCTAAGACATTAGCGCCGTGCCGGGATCACTGCATATTATGTTGAGTGGCTTTGGCTATCCTGGAGGTGCTTTGGAGTCCTTGGTCATACGTTGCTGATTGAATTCGGCGGGGTGGAGAATTTTAGCTTTCGGTAAGAGGTCCCTGTGAGACTCGTAGGCGTTGGGGCCGAAAGGTCTTGTTGGAATCTTTTAGCATTAAAAATTGGAAAATTCTATGATTTATCAAAACAAGGTTTCACATATTGCATTGTTGTTCTTCTCTTAAACTCCCTTCGACTCACTGATTCTGATTGTTTTTCATCACAACCTCCGATTGTCTCGTGAAGAGCTTTCGTGGATCAATTCGAGCAAAATCAGGAAGAACGTCGAGGCTTACGGATAGGTAACGGGGGAATGCCTGATAATAAGGGCCAAACGACCCGACAAGAACAATGCTGAGAAGAGAATAGACATAACCGATGCAGCGCTGATAGAAACATAAACCATGGTCGACTCATGGGAGGAGAGCCACAAGTCATCCTGTTTAGAGGAATGAGCTGGCGAATTTGGTCAAAGAGCGGATTCAGAAGGACGGCAAGAGAATGTGGACGAATGATCCATCGTGGGGTGCAGCTTGAGTGGTTCATAATTCGAAGCCTTCGTCTCTCAAGTCAAAAATTTCTAGCTAACCACCCAGTCTTATTAGATTTCTGATTGATAGTACTACTAAGTCGGCCCAACTATGGCGCCAGTGCTTACTGGCAGCAAGAACGGTATTGGCTGTATTGACTCACAGATCTAGTGGATTGAAATAAGGCCTTGTAAAATCAACGAGTTCGTATTGTCTAAAGTCATCGCTTTTGCTCTATGTTTTTCAATTGTCGCATAGAATACTTGCAGGCCTCTGAATTGCTGGCCCCAGATCTCAGACGAGCTCAACAGCCATTCATCGGAGATGAAATCAATCTTAGATGAGATCCATCCTCCACAGATGGAATGAATTCATCAGAAGCTGTTACCATCACTGATGCAATAAATCCAACGCATGAACGACATCTCGAATTCCCCTCAGTCCGAAAATCCAACGCGTAATGTCTGAAAAGTTGCACAAGCTCGCTACTCCCATTCTTTTCCGCCGAAAAGAGCGCATGACTATTGCTCCTCGGCGCTCCTCTGTCCGATGTTTAAGCAATTCGGTTTAGTTCTCGCCGGCCACTTCCTCCACTCACCTCAGCGTCGTTCAATCCTTCTCCCTAACCCATCATCACATTCTCCATCTCGCACCTCGCACAGCCACATCCACCGTCAAACCACTTATCAAGCCATCCGCGCTTGGCAGCCCGATCTCCATGGCCCTCTGCATCCTCGGGGTCCATGCCCAATGGATCACCAACGTAGCTGATCTTCGACTCCTCGCCTTTCTTGATATCGCGATTGGCTAGGCAACAGACTGCAGAGCATCCAGGCTTAAGAATCTTACCATCGAGGTCCTGAAGATGAGTAATGCTAGCACTTCCGCCTGGGGCAGAACCGTGCCAGTCAATGTTCGGCTTACAGGAATGGTTGAAGAAAAGGTAGTTCGGATTGAGGTTGACAACCTTGTCTTTCTTTCCTGAGAACGCTGTCATTCCTTGGTTTGCGTTATTCTCGATGCGCCAGTAGATGGTGTGGACGACTTCAGGAGACCAGTCCTCCTCAGCGTAGATATCGATGCCCAGTTCCAGCAGAATGCGGTGGGAGCAAAAACGTTCTCGTAGGATGTCCAATCGTGAGCGTTCTTTGGTTCGATGCATCGGTGATTCAAAACGGGATAATTGGCTGACCTTCGGGCAATAAGTGGGTGGTCGAGTGGGTGTAGCTTGCGGTTCTCAACCTTCGCCTTCCGGATGTCATTGAGGACCACAGCAATGATGCAGAGGAACAGGACTGGCTTCAATGAGTGCATGTACCAATTCCTGCGCTGTGACCCTTGTTCTCATACAGCCAATCAAAGCTTTTGGCACAGACGACCTTGTGGAACTTGGACATGGCGGTGTTGTGGCACTCTTGACTGCAGTATGCAACCGACTTGCAGCACTTTGGCTTGATGATCTGTTTGGGATGGATGTATGAAGGGCAAAGAACTGCATGACATGCGTCACATGCCTCGAGCTTGCTGAAAGGAATGTCTGCCATCCAAGAGATGCTTTTGTCGGCCATAATGAGCTCGCCTTCCTGGATGTCTCTTGCCGCGAAAACTCCCATAGATCTGACATCTTTGGTGGCTCCCATTTGGACGAGACCCACAACCATGCTCGGAAGTGGCAAGGTTGACTGGAGTTGGGCAACCAGAGAAGGACTTCTGGCATAGAAACGTTGGTCGATGATTGGGTACTTCTTTTGATAGATTCCTCCTATCCTCGTGAGTTCCCTAAGTAGGGCTCTGTCCAGTCCTGCGTCCGGGAGTATACCATTTCGGTCTCGGAACCCTTGTTTGAGGTTGGCCTTGAGTTCCTCGAGCTCCGTCTCCTTTGGGAAGCGGTCACAAGCTTCTTGACAAGTAAGGGTCCATCCCGAAAAGAGGCACAATCTATGAGGCCAACGAGTAGCTCCTTATGTGCCACGAGAAGGGAGTTCGATAGTTCCTCCTCCTGGATGGCACTGGTGTCAGGTCCGGATCTTGAAGTGAGATACTTGCGAACCTTTGTGCTGAAACCTTATAGGGCCCAAGGGCCCTATAAGTGCCGGCTCCATATCCTCTGTAAATAGTCAGTTCAAATCGAGTCGTTGCTTGCACCCCTATAGCCAGCCATACCCTGAACCTCAACACTCCAGTTCTCTTAAATTTGATTTTGCAGAAAAGTGAAAACCCTAATGCTGAAATTTCTAAGAACTCAGTCCCTGTTATGTCACTGAGAGTAGCAGGCACTTACAGAACAGTCTTAGACATTACTTATTCAAGGGGGAAGTTAGTAGCAAAGGTATTATTTGAGACTTGACTCCTTATTTTTGACTCCCCCCCTCTCTTTCGACTCCTCCCCACTCCCCCGACTCTGAGTTCCGGTACTCGTCATATCCCTAGCCTTTGCGCTGCAATGCAATACTCATCGTACCTGTTGTTATATTCACACAGTATACGATACATCCAATTGTATTCGTGGACCGATAGAACTGTCCATCCAACATCAATATCTAGTAGCATCTCTGTGTCTATCTTCTCATCTTCCATTGGTTTCTCTTGGGGCACCCAGTCTTTCCACACTAGTTTGATTA
>AYLM01001924.1:0-15657 GCA_001625345.1 Cairneyella variabilis | reverse complement strand
AACGGCTATATGCCCTATATAGACGGTTCTGAAGCTGGCCCTGATAAAGCTATGTATTATAAGCTTAGTTCTAATAAATCAACATTAGACGAGCCTTATAGCCCTGAACTAGGGGTTAAATACATAGAAAAAGAGCTAGAATACCAAAGGAATGCTAAAAAGGCATTAGGCGCTATTAAATCCATAATCTCTATCGATAATATAGAGAGATTTAAAGATAAGACCAGTGCTGAACTCCTTTGGAATGCCATAAAGACAACATATGGCGAGTCTAGCCTAGAGCTCATTAGTCGATATCTAAATAAGATAATTGACTGTAATTATAGCTCATTCGCTAGTATTGATGAATATACTAGTCAGATACAGAGTTCTGCCCTATATTTAAAGGAATTAGGCTATGAACTACCAAATCCGTTCTTAGCTAGCCTTATATTTAAAGGCCTACCCAGTTCCTTTAATAGCTTTGCTTCTAGAAAATACAAAGAATTAGCTAAAGATATAAGACATATTAATATATCTAAGCTAATATCTGAACTAATATCAGAAGAAGCCAGAATGAATTCTAATACAGACTTAGAAGCTAATAAAGCAACTAAGCCTAGTAAAAATTCTAAAAAGGGCCATTGTAAACACTGTAATCAGCAAGGCCATATAGAGCCTAAATGCTGGATTAAATATCCTGAATTACGTAATAAATATAAGTCTAATAAGACTAATAAAAGTAATAAGGATAATAATTAAGAGTCTAATAAAGACATAAAAACCGAGTCTAGTTAAACTATAATGAGTGCCTTTTCAGCTATAAAAGAGGACTCTAAATATAAGCTAATATTAGACTCAGGTGCCACTGAGCACTATACGGCCAATAAAGTCTTTCAACAAGTTTAATATATCGTTCATTATAAACCTACCGACCTTATACTACTATATAACTGTGTATAAATCTTACAGTACTGTTAAACTAGTGGCGTACTACTGCCAGCATTGGTCGAAAGAAATTTCCTAGCTTGAGGATTGAAACTCATATAAATTGCCACATTCTTCTCTGTGGGGATGTCTGACTCTTTATGAGTCCGCAAACGCTTCCTGGTGGTGGGAGGCTCAGGAGCGACTTCAGACCATGACATAGACCGCCCGGGCTGCCGTTGGGGCCGCCTTGTCTCAGCTGATCGAGCATATCTGATATACCAGTCTCTGAGGCATCCGCCGAATTTGCCGAATCAAAGGGTGTATATGGTCCTAATGAAGATGGGATCGATGACCCGATTTCCCAGGAGAAAGGTGTGCTCGCCGTCGGTTGTGGCGAGAAAGAGAAACTTGATCCGTCTCCTATTGGGCGTGAGGGGGATATGTTGAAGTAATCGTCTGTCTGGGTATTGAGAGACAGTATCATCTGAGACATGGATGCTGTTGGAGCAAGGGATGCCGGCTGATGCTGTTCGGGATTTTTGATCAGATCACTTATTGTAAGCAGCTGCTCGAAGGTCCACGCAATCTTGCGATGGTAGCTGTTAGATTGCATCCGCTCTGTGCTATCGATGTACCAAGTAGACACTCTCCGCAGTAAGTCGAGATCGGCATTAGACCCGTTGTCATTCTCTGAGGACCGGAGAAGGTCTTTGAGTAGTATAAAGAATGCTGGCAACGAGAAGGCGTCGAGTACAGGCGAAAGAAACTGTGCTTGCTTCGATGGCGGATAAGTTCTCGTCCCGATCAGAACGGGCGGTCCTCTGACAAGCCAGAGCGTTGAAAGTATCGATGACTTGACGGTCTTGAACCCCGTGTGCTATCAGCAATAAGAGGCAGCTGGCCCTTGCATCGGAACGTACTTGCTCGGCATGTCTTTGCTCGGATCCGTGCTGTAGCGCAAGAATACGGGTGGCCAGGAACTCCAATGTCAACATAGCACGACGGGAATTATAAGAGGAAGCCTGGCAGTTGAAAATACCGAAGGTTCGTGTATACTGGTCCAGTTGGTGCTTGATGGATCGCAATACCTTGGCAGTTTGTGACTTACTAGGTCTACTTGTCCGAAACGAGGCAGTATGCGTCAAACGGTAAATATCATCCTGGATCATTGCCATTTGCAGTGTGTCAGAATAGGGCACCTGGCGCTCTATGGCGGCGCTTAGTTGGGGAGCAATGTTGCAGTCGTGGGTCGGCAGCCAGGACACAGAACCCCGAGTAATGCACAAGCTCTTGTCCCGGACGTACAACGACTGTACGACCTTTGCCCGCTCTAATCTCTTATATGCACTGGTTTCGTGGGGAAAGAGTTGTGTTTGGTGGAGTCCCATGGTTCTTGCAAGCCCATAAGCGTTGGTGAAGATAAGTTCAGCCCATCCAGGAGGATCAAATTGTTGTGCTGCGACGCTCTAAACAAATGGTCAGCTGGCTAGTGTGATGAGTAACGATATCAAATTGAGGCCGTATATACTAGAAGTATCAAAGTCTGAACGTTGATGAGTCTGGGCGTGGTCAGTAAACGGGAGTTGACCAGCGCAGCCCGACTCGGGAGGAATGAACCTGCAAAGTCGCCAAATAGACCGTTGCCTGCTTGGGCAGAGATTTCCATACCCCAAACAAGCATAGTAATGGCCTGGAAACAGATGGCCCATACATCGTCCCCAGGCTCTGTCGATTGCGAGTATATACATTCGATGTGGGCAAGGAGATTACTCTTTACGAAAACATTGGTCGCATAGTCAACATGCTGGAAGAAATGGCCAATAACGGTGGTGGCCTGTTGCTTGGGCAGGAGGTTGATGACAGGCTGGCCACCAAAGGGTGGGAAAGGTTCAAGCACACCAGCCCTCTCACACAAATTCTGCAGCATATCTTGTAAATGAGCACCATATTCAGCACTACTTATAGAGAGGGCACAAGATTGAAATTGCTTGCAGAGGATAAACAGCGATAGTGGTCCGTGATAATAATCGACCATATCCACCTGGTTGTGGAAGACGTGCAAGTCGGTATAGTCATCGCTGTATGGCGAAGGACTCGCTGGGCGGTCTTCATCATCCTCTTCATCAAAACTTCCGCCCATGGGGGCTTGTCGGGTCGATGAGGTAGAGCAAGAATTGTCCTGGTTCATGTGCTGTGCGATGCTGATAGATAGACGGCCGAGATGCGATTCTATGTTAATCAGGCGCTCCTTGACCCTATTGACGCTGTCAAATCTGGGCGCTAATCAGACATGTTCCTATTATATAGAGGACAGTAGCGGAACTCACAGCGACTTTAGGTGGTTCACTCTCTTGGTGGGATTTTGATAAACGCATGTCACGCTATCGTCTCGCTCGCAATTATTGCATTGAGGGAGCTCACGGCCACAACGGATCTTGCGCTCACGGAAGTGAGTGCATGCTTGGTCTGAAATGGAATCTTTAGAATGGTTCGGGTTCTATTTTCTCAATTAGCGGCAGCGTGGTATGGTGAAGAAGGATGGATGTCTTTGTATACACTCCTTTCTGATAGCCCGACATTTCAAAATATACTCGAAGACTTTTTAAAATCTAATTCAATTGGTTTTAATAAGGTCTTTTCGAATAGATATGGACATATACTCATATAGGGCAGATGGCGGGTTTATAAAGAATTTGGAACATCCGCAAACCCATTTTTCCCCCGAGGCTCTATTGGGGCCCTGTCGGGGCATCGCGACGGCCGTCGGGGAACATCAATTTTAGTGCAAATGCGCATACAAATGTACGTACAGTGCTCGCTAAACCTGTAAACTTTCTACGAATCGATCGATTCTGCAGTCGAAAAATTAATAGGGTTGTGCCCTATTAAATATAGCAATTCCGAGTTGGTCGCGTGATAAGGAACACTAAAATGCGATGTCCAAATCGAGCTTAATGGTCGGTGTAATATTAAGCCGTCTTAGCATATGCCGGAGGCTTATTAATCCGCTCCGGGCCCCGCTTTTTGCGGCGCCCAATATGCTATACGGGTATCTGCCACTAATAGCATGCCTCTTATAGCTTTCAGCCCCATAAGCTCCCCATAGACTAGCTAATAGCGTACCTTACCCAGCTTTTAGCCCCACCGACTCCCTCTTAGGGCTCGCGGCGTCGTCGGGATTTGCAGAATCATTGCATATTGCCTTGCTTGCTAATTTTTCTTAGTGCTAATATAATGTGCCCATCGCATTAATTGGATAGGCTCATTAAAGCTATTTGCTCCACGCTTATGGATTATAACCCAGAGCTTCATACTATTATCAATTACGCTAACATCAAGTCATCGGTCCTCGGTTCGACGTCTTGCTATTTAAGGCAGCCATATAGGTGAATGCAATGGTACCGTACTATGGAGCTCTATAGTATCTGCATAACCCGATATATACCCCTTTAGTTTAGGTCGCCGAGTAAACATAACTAGCATGTCCCTAGTGGCGGGCTTCGTCGTATCCAGTTAGCGCACTAACGTCACGCTATGCTTAAAGTCGTGATCTATAAAGACCAGAGTGTCTAGAAGGTGCTGATAGTGCACGCATGTACGCACGGATAAAGGCCGGGTTCGTCTCCCATACTTGCACGCCAGTGGTCTCCTCGTTATCGTGCATGAATGTATCGGGGCACATGTTCTTGCTACCCAGGAAGGGGGGCGAAGCCGACTTTACGGGTTACGATATTCGCTGTTACTTGGACGTCGTGGACGCCGAATGTTACGTCGCTAGGTACTGTCAGAATATTCGAGTTATGTGAGAGCAGGAGACTTACTCAGTATTCAAAATCCACACGTCAGACCCCGTGTGGTCTAGTCTGTTCACGCCCAGAGGCGCAGCGACGATTGATACCTAGCCAAGAGCGCAGGAATTGATATTAATCATCTGCGCTTCATGGAGATCAACACCAGCATTGGGATCAAGAAGCTCAGTGTCGACCGGTGGCTTGCTCTTGGTGATTGTGAGAGCTGAGCCACAGAGTTGCAGATGCGGATGTACTCTGAAGTCGTATTACCCGCAAGAACGTTCCCGAAATTCACCACAACCAGCTCGGAGTAATCCCATCCATCCTCAATAGTGGAGACGGAAATATTGGCAACAGGTACAGCAGACGCAGATCCAGCCAAGAGAACATAGTCGTTTCCGCCAGTAGTCCAGAATTCTACGAACGTCGAGTATGCGCCCGTGACATTCGTGACGAAACGCAGGGGAATACTGATTGATTGACCGGTTCCCAGGATATTTCCAACTTGAGGCAAACTCGAAGACGTGAATCTAGCGCCAAGATCGCCGTTTGTGATATTGGTGTAAGTCACGGGTCCATCCTCGGTATCGACACTGTCGGTCCAGGCCAAGCCTAAGAAGGTCAGGTTCTGGGCTCCGCCGTTGGCGAGAATGACGGCTGCGGATAAGCCAGATGTGGCCCCTGCTGAGCCGACGACTACTCCTCCGAAGTCAACTTCAGCAGGGGCGATGGTCAAGAAGGCAGTCTTAGAGACTGTGTTTCCAGTGAGGGAGATGGGTAGCTGGTTGCTATATTTCGCGACTGCATTTGTTGTGTAGATGTTCAAGCTCGTACTCGCAACTCCGGGAAGAACCTTGCCAAAGGAAGCATTTTGTGCGTCGTTGATGGAAGATTGAGTGAGGTTCCACGTGACAGGGAATAAAAAGGTCGCACCTTGAGCGAGAGATCCTTTTGGTAGAGTTGAGTTATCGCATTGCCAGGTCTTGTCTCCGGTAGTGCCCCCATTAATCGAAGTGATTGCAATCAATGTAGTACAGTTGATGACCCGAGTGGATGTGTTTCCGATGGCAACATCACCGAAGTCTACTGGCTGACTACATTGCAAAGGTAGGGCGACAGGAGAACCCAAGCAGATGATATTTCCGTTGGTGTCTGATACATAGAGACGACCGTCACCAAAAGCGGGGCGAAGCAATTTGTTCAGACCTCCAGTAGCTGTCAAAGGAATCGGGGAAGAATGCCATTGACTGGGACAGCATTGAAGGCTTGAAGCCCGAGGTTGGGATCCAAGATCTAAAGAATTGCTGTGCCAGCTTGGCCCTTGTAGGTTATGACTGTAGGAATACCGATGCCAGCTCTTCCGGCTCCATTGGTAGAAGTCTGACCGACAAGAGTGAAAGTAGGCTTTCCATTTGCGTCGAGACCCATCTTGTAACACACAGTTGGATATCCGACAGGAGTGAAATAGATGTATCCACCTTCAAGCGGATACGAACCAGAACCCGCAAAGACGGATCCAGCAACATTGATGGTTTGGATGATGTTGTCAGTTCCTCCCGTTCCCTGTTTGAATCCTCCAAGATTGTTTGCATTCATGATATGCTTTTCCGTTCTTACCAATGGACACAGTCATTCTTGAAATCCCAGTAGCACTGAATGTGGTTGATCAAGTAAAGCTACACCTCCAGACCCGAGATCTCTGTCTCCAGCATCCATTGAAACGTACTCATACGGCTCGAAGTAATCTGAAAGGGTGATCTTGCCCGATATCGAGACTGCCAAATCTCCAACGATTTCATCAAGGGTAGAGAGTGGAGTTCGTCCCGATGCACCAACATCGCCATTGGCGTGGCCCATTCCGTTTCTGGGCGATAATTTAGAAGGCTTTAAGAGGATGGCATTTGAAATAATTACCCAGTAGCGCAGAACAAGCGTTCATTGTCAGTCGCGAGACCCATTCCACCCTGCAAGGTACCAGCCTACCTCCCTGCTGGTCTGACACGACCGGAGGAGCTCCTGGGCTAGATTCCATAGCGAAGATAGAGGTCATGCCTAATCAGAATGAGCTTTGATAGTAAGATCAGGGGCGAGGACAACTCACCAACATTAGCAGTCGTGCTGACTGCAACCAGCATGCCAGTGTAGTTGAAAAGGTCGCAGTGTCCACCGAAACCGCCGATGACAACGCCATTGATCATAGTCAAGGAGGGTCTCTGCAGGACTGTTCCTCCAATAAAGTATCTACTGGCGTCAGCTACTGAAGGACGCTAAAAAAGAAACTCGCATACCTCGTGGGATCATTGTCTGCGGAGTTGCCATCGATCAAGATGGGGAAACCAGGCTTGTCTTGAAGAGTCTGCATGTCCACAGCGTAGAATTTGTAAATGCCTCTTTTTTGTGAGTGAACATTCTCAATGATCGCAATTCGGTATTCACCGTTGGCAACTCCTCCACTAGATGCTCCATTCTTGTACCCTTTCGAGAATAAGTACACAGAATTGGTAGTTGGATCGATAATCGGAATACCCTTGGTATGTTAGAATGTCGAAAATTTATTGATAATTGCTACTCACACTGATGCCAATGTAGTCCGGAATGTCTGTGCATCCGATATCACTCTGCAAGAAAGGTGGTTGAACAGTCCTCGAGTTCAACAAAGTCCCATTGACGGCGTCTAAAGTTCGAATAGCATTCATAGACGAGGCAATGAAGACCAATTGGGATGCTCCAAGCGGAGTCTAGACCAATGGCTTCGCATACCATTTTTCCTTCGCGCTGTACATATTTTTCCAAAGTAAGCCGAAGATTGGAGACCCGACAGTCGCCGGGTGCATATTATGATTATCGAGGTAGCCGGATTGAGCCGGATCGGCATCCTGGATCTCGTCTGTAGCAGCCAAGGAATGAACGAGTGCAGGCACGAATGCCAAGAAGAAGAAAGCCTTCGCCCACATGGTGACCTGTTGAACTGACAGACACCGACAGTGGTGATGATCGTGATCGAAACACAAAAACGAGAGAAGTGAAGACAAGAAAAGTTCAGATGAAGAGGCCTGCCATATTTATGACGGGAAGCTGCCGCTTGCGGCACCAGGTGAGGTAATAGAATGGTAGTTCTGCCGAGGGATCTCAGCTGTGCGTTGGAGCTGGAAGGCTGGGTATCCGGGTCGATGTAACTTTTGACATTGAGCTATATTGCCTGTGCTAGCTTTAGGGGCAGAGCTAACGGGCTATGCCATCCAGCGAGACGTGGTGCTGCTTGGCAACAGAAGCAACGAACGGAGATGGTGGTGCATGTCACTGGTACCTGACCCTGGTGGTGACAGATTTAAACTTATAAGATGCAAGCTGGAAGGTGGATAGAAAATCCTGGCCCCAAGCACAGGGACCAGAGCCTCTACGCCGGCCTTGGCTGTCCCCCATGTAGCGAGGGATGGGGTTCGGTCAGGCTTGATTGAATATTGATTTTGTAAAATTCAGGCTGATTGGTGTAACCAGAAGGCAGCTTCGTCCCGTCAGCCTTGGCAGCCTTGGCAGGTTGCCTGGAGACGGTTACCTGGAGATATCACCGTTGGCGCCGGTGAGGAGATTAGATTGGCGTACAGTACATGTGGCTTCAGGGGTCCTCGTTTGATGGTCTTAGCGATGACCCAGACCCTATTCTATATTGGTTTTGGCGATAGTCGGGGTTAGTGAGATGGCATTTGTGTCCTTGTCCACCAGGTAAGCATCCCGCTCTAGACCTGTGGAAGGCGAGATCTGCATGCTGCCTTCGAGCTTTCAGGGGAACTCTGGAAGCGAGTTTGGACGCGAACGAAGCACTTTAATCGAAATAAGCTTGACCAGGATGAGCGATTGAAGGGCAGTGTAACGGCCCGGCTCTTGATGCACTTCGAAGAGCTTTTTTTCATGCGTGCAGCAATACGAGCGAGAATGAGGGGGCAAGAGAAGGGGCGTCGCCGACAGGAAAGAGGCCCGCGTTGGCACGCCCACGTGGCTGTTCGCTGAGATATCTGATCGTGACAGCGAATCTCACAGGTAGAATGACAAAACCAAGGCGTAGATAGGCGCAGATTGGCGATCTCAGCCTTTCGCAATGGTTCCAATGCGCGATCTTGGCATACTTGAATCTCGCCCGTTTCAGCAGAATATTTAGCCAGGTGGACAGCAAGCTAGAGACAGCTGATGAACGTTTCTTTCAACCCCCTCGAAATGGCTGAGATGGTTGTTGAGAAGTTTAGATTCAGCGTGTCGGGAGCAATCTACAGGCCTCGACCCCTCGCTAAAAATAACTCTTCCAGCTTAAGATCTTTCTCTGACTTTTGATCTCCAACTATCGGCATACACAATCACTTCTGCCCACTCTCTCCTCTCATACTGGATGTGTCTGTCGCTTTAGGTTGGACAGATTCTACATTCCATTACTGACGGCTGATTGCTGCTGCACGAAGCATAACCTGGCGCTCATTGTCTGAATTCTCAGAACCCTGGAAAGCCTGCGTTGCATTGCTGCTCGATATCCTGACCTTATATTGGTACAAGGCGGAAGTTTCTCTCATTAATTAATTCAATCTTTGGAGTTTTCTTTGCTTTCAAGTTCTGCTCTCTTTGAGACTTCCCTATTCTATCATTACGGATCTAGGTACACTTCCGCGCTCGCAGTCACATGATCCTTTTATACCCTTCGCTTTCTGTGCGATCAATGAACAGCACAAGAGCGTGAAGTCTGCTTTTGGGGCAACAAACCTGTGTCTTTCTACTGAACTGTACAAACTGTTTCTTAAGCAAATCACGTTCTCAAATGCCGAGTTCCGACACCCCTTCGGCGGGATCCAGCCACACTTAATTTGGAGGTTTTAGCCAGCCACATCTGATCAGTTAAACTTCATGACGATTTTGGAGGAATACACATCACCACCGTGATTTGATGCGTTCAGTAATTTGATGATCCTCAAGAGAAAATCTACATCTAACTCCTCCACTATTCTTTCAACTTTAACGGGGGTGTCATCAAACAATGCGGGGTAATATATCGTTTGGTTTTGCTTTTAGATTTCAGCTTCAAGAAGCAGTTCTCCTATCTTTCTCATTCAAAATTAGCTATATATCTCTCCTGCATTGTCTGTGCTGCAATGAACTTTCATCTGCACTTGACGCCTCATCTCATAAGCGCAATCACAAATTTTTCATCGCCAATTGCTCCTTCTCGCTACCATTCGAAATGAGATTCTCCGCCATTCTCTCCCTTTTCTTAGCATTCACAATCGCCGCCCGCAGCTATCCCGACAAATAGCGACTTGCTCGACTTCCGCGAAGTCTCTTAACCCTGCCAGAATCCGGTCCCTAACATCTGCACATTCTACTATCAGAAACAAAATACCACTGTGGGAGCAGCGGGTAAGTGTCTACTAAGTCATTTACTTTGCAATACCCTCTCCTGAGAACGCTCATCGATATGCTTTCAAATATACGTACTAACTCACGTCCCATATTAGCTATCCTCTCGCCTATGGCGTCCATTACTACACGCTCTTCCAGTCCGCGCGCTCTCGTCTTTCTTCCGCAGGCCAAGCATGGGTAACAGCTACCAAGCTTTGTCTTCAGCGAGCCCCTGTATCATACGGCGCATCCGGCACCCTTACAACTACATGCCCGAACCTCAGGGACTATGCTTTCAGCGCTCACCATGGATGATATGTTGACAGCGGTATCTGTACCCTGGGTCCAGTACATTGGGATATTATTGGGAGTATGGTCGGATGGTTGAATCTCTTTGCAGACCAGGATAGCATGTTGGCAACCTTTGGCGCAATTGCAGGTTGTGTAGAGCTGTGGTGTTTCTTGCTTGCGAAGATTGTGGAAGGGAATTTGCATTGAATTTGCAGGTCTGGGTAGCTGGTACTTGAATGTCTACCACCTGTTCAATGTTTACTTCTTGTCTTGTCCATAGCCTTCACACACTATATTCATCTCAGCTTCATCACAAATTCCCCTCCTTCCCTTTCCCACCTCCTTTACCAGACTTCGGTAGCTCAATCAACAATCCCGTATTCCTACTCTCAGCCAGCACCTCTCCATCCTCCCTGCAAATCCAAAGATCCTGACTCCACCTTCCCCTCACCACCCCATTACTCCTCACCCTCAACCACACCCACTCCTCTCCCTCCATACTTTTCTTCACCTCCATATTCATACTCACAGTCGGGAACAAATAGCTCTTAAACTGCGCCATCGCTTTCTCCTCATCATCTTCAAAGCTTACTATCAGCCCTAGCCACGCGTCCGCAAGACTTCCAAGATAAAGGGAAGTAAATGGTGACCCATCATCTCTGCACACCCAGCCTTCGCGCGTCCACTCGCCGAAGGGATTAAGGCGCGAGGCGTCCATGGTGCCTGGTGGGAGAAGGTATTGGGTTTTTGAGGCTACGGGGAGGAGGGACCACCAATTTTGTATCCAGGGCACACAATCCTCCCTCTTCGGGATTTTCCCCATTTTACCCACACTCTCAAGCCTCATCCCCGTAACGCCTTTCTCAGTAGCAAGATTGCCTTGTGTAACTATAGCTGCTGTTTTGGTTTCCCAATTCTCACTGCTGCCGGACGATGGCGACTGCAGCAAGATTTCAAGCGTCGAGAGACGTTTTCCGATTTTCAATTCTTTGATTATAAGCTTCACTTCTCCTGGCGGGACGACAAGCAGAAAATGGATGTTTAGGTTGATGGTGTCTGGTTGTGAGACGCGAGGGTGGTTGAGAGACATGTACTCTCGTGCGGTAGTTTGGATGAGAGAGGTGCAGAAGCCGCCGTGTGCGTCGCTGTGATGCTTGTTAGTGGTGGGGTGTTTCCAAGACGGTGTGATAGGAAGGAGTCAAGGCGTACAAGGCATCCAAGTTACACCAATCCTTGGGGATGTAGCCACCGAACTCAGTCTGAGATCCAGGAACTGGGTATAGCGTGATCGCTTCCTTGAAAGATGTCTTCTTGGTGATAAGAGGTGGCGAGCCTGCCGCAGCATGTTCATTAGACTTATCGCCCATTGTTCAAACGATTTCCAGTCAAGCAAAGACTCAATTCACTTGAAGGCTTTCAGAAGGGGTTTTTGGTTGTCCCTCACAAGTGTTTTTTTGAAGATGCTCGTATGAGGATAAGCACTTGCGACTTCGTGTGGTCACCGAGGACCGAACTAACCCTGCTTACTATGTTAGCGTGGAACGGGGCCCTGTAAGCGAGAGTCATGGTATATGGAGATGGGTCAAAGTTAACATCTTAATACTTCGAGCAAATGGATAAGTTTAGATAAAGTTTCTTCATGGGCAGAGTAATATGTCCTCAATTTCTTCACTTGTGGCGCGACCTATAGTTGAGCGAGTCTCCAGGTACCCAATGATTGCGCAGAGAAATGACGCACTTCGTGGACCAACAAGTATGTCTAGCCATTGTGTTCGGGCTCATTCGAGCGGGCTAATAGAAATACGAAGTCTCTATTTTGAACTAAATATGGTTTTAGACTCTGTTTTATCCATTCATGTTGTGCGGGCTTGGGGACCTCACTGCTGACCCCTGGAGCATCGCTTACTTCTGATTTGGTAGAATCCCGATCACACCTGCCATACTACCATGCCGTCGTCAATAAGTCTCCGAAGGACACACCAGCTGAATCCAAAATGTTTATATAAGTACTCACTCAGTCTCCAAGGATTTTACCTTCGGCATTCATGAAAAAGTCGACGCTCTGTCTTACGGAACCACTATGCAAGCCATCCAACTACAAGCAAAGGGAGGCCCGGCAGTCTTTGTCGATGGCCGTCCTCTTCCCCAAGTCCCTAAGGATTGTCTCCTCGTCAAGACTGTCGCTGTTGGCCTCAATCCTCACGAGTTGATGGATATTTACGAGCCTTGGTGCATCTCTGAGCCTGGCAACTTACTTGGGTGCGACTACGCCGGAATTGTTGAAGAAGTGGGATCTGAAGTCAAGAGGAATTTCAAGAAGGGCGAACGAGTGTGTGGATGTACTCGACCAAATCCTCTGCAACCTGACTGGGGCACGTTTGCGGAATATGTCGTTGTCGTTGCAGATGTTCAATTGCACATCCCGGATGAAATGAGCTTCGAGGATGCGGCTTCTCTTGGAGTAAGCGTGTTGACGACTGGTGCTGTTTTGGTAAGAGATCTTCAATTCTTCCTTATACACAAATACCTACCGGGTTCTAGTACGACACTTTGGACTTTCCAATGCCGCCTGCACGTGATGGGATTCGGCGCAAAATTCTGATCTATGGAGGAAGCACATCAACAGGGCGGATGATGTTGCAATTTGCTAAGTTGTAAGCACACGGTCTTTCACCTCGGGAGACAAGCTAATATAATTGCAGTTCAGGATTTGAAATCATTACCACTTGCTCACCGACCAATTTTGACCTAGTAAAGTCACTTGGAGCTGACCACTTCTTTGACTACAATGATTTAGCGGCATCAGCGGTTATCCGAGCTCTCGCTAACGCGACTCTACCTATCTGCATCGATTGCTTCTCGGATCAGGCTAGCTATGAGTTTTGTTCGCAAGCGCTCAGTACGGGCGCAACTTACGTATACCTCGGGCCCGTTCAGCCAGATCGCTCAGACCTGGAGCTGAAATTGTGCATGGGCGTGTTGTATTTCAATGCGCCGTTCATGATTCAAGGGCAGACTATGGAGGCCCCAGCCGAGAAGTTTGATAGTGCTGTCAAATTTGCAGAGGTGGCGGAGCAGATGCTCACTGAAGGCAAGATCGTTCCGCATCCGAAGGATGTCAGAACAAGTGGTCTGGCAGGAGTGTTGGATGGACTGCAGGCAATGAAGGATAAGAAGGTCCGTGGCAGGAAACTTGTGTATCTGCTGCCACGGGTAGCAACGGAATGATTGTGTTCCAAGTTGGTGTCGGTGTATCTCTTGTGTTACAAAATAACCAAGGAGATGGAGATTGGCCTGACAGGAAACGACAAAGAATTCATATGAATTAATCATCCACGATGCTCCTACCACTACTGCTACGAGAGCTAGAACTTTCCCTTCCCCTCCTTCTCCTCCTTCCCCTTCTCCTTCTTTACATAGATGGGCCTTTAATGGAGAGCTCATCAAATTCCCATTTTTTTCCAGAGAAATTTTGCTCCCACTCCGTTAGCCTTGGGATAATTCCTGCAGCAAAAAGTGAAACAATAATAACCGCAGCAGCCAGCGGCAGTGCTATTGCCCAAATAGCCACTGGGTCTGGTCCATGTTGCGAACGTCGTTTGTGTTCATGCCCAACGCGCTTGCCACTGTCGAAATTGGCAAGAATATGATAGTGATAATGGTGAATATGTAAATTGCTGCTTCTTGTTTGTCCTTGTTATGCCGAATCGCGTCTGCATTCTAAGTTCTCGTGTCAATACCAATCTTTGATTCAGGCTTCAAGTCCTAAGCTTACCCTGTAGCGCAGCTCGTTGGAGCTTTCAAGGAGCTCTTCAATTGATGTTATTTTCCCTCTACACCGCGTAGCGCTTTCTGGAGAACTATTAGAGCTGGATAGTCATGTCTTATGGCTCTGGCATGTTGGATCGATGCTCATCTTTTGTAAGCAAATCATCCTCGAACTTGTCCGCAAACGTCTCTTGATTTCTCAATGGATCAAGAACAATGATTACTTCATTGATAAATGCGTTGATCTTTGCATGGTTGTAACGACTTAAGGGGTCTTTGTTCGCACTGAGCTCCTATACTAAGGATTAGGAGATAGTAATGCAGGAGAAGGACTGCTTTCAGCACTTACAAGCTGATGGAAGCACTCCCAGTACGAGTCCACCAGATCAGGCTGATCAGCCGTGGAGTCCGAAAGGACGTGGCTGGTAATGAATGCGAATAAACCCATTGGCAGCACGGCCTCAACATCCTCAAGTTTCTTGGCTTGAGGATTCTTCATTAGGTCTCGGTGCGATCTTTGGAGAACCAAACACTTATAAGCGTAGCTGTGGGATAGTTTTAACTCATCTTTTGAAGACCAGAAAGAAGGCAGAGCAGTAAATGATGGCAGACTCCTAGTGAATCTGGAGTCATTGAAATGTATTCTGGAGACAGTGCGTTTCCGCCAGAACGTTGAGCCTTGATAGTATTTGCTACCAGTGCCACCTGTGTGAGAGTTTGGACCACATTAGTGAAGTTTCTAGCACTGTCTTCCGTTATCGATGCCTTATTTCAGATTAGATGTCAGCATGGCCAATCTTGAGACTAAAATCTTACTGTGATAACATTGTGCAAAGCTCCCCAAAGCTTCAGACGCATTGGATTTCGCTGGTCCAATGGAAGAAAAGGACAAAATATCGACTTCAAAGCTTCGATAAGTCGGCTTTTGGCTTCATAAATATGTGCTTCATCCAGGCGTGACTTAAACATCCCATACATTGCCCGTTCAACGTCGTCCAGCGCTTTCTGCGTCTGTTTGCGGTAAAGAGCAGTTGCTTTCTAATTCTTCTAGTTTTCAAGACATTTGTGTACGGAATTGAGATACATCAGCACTAACTCCCGATCTGATTTTATTTCAGATTCCTCTATCTTAATCACCGGAATTACTAACTTAGAAGCTGGCGCTTTTACTATGGGATGGTTTGACTTTCTCAGACGGATGGAAATCTAAACTAAAACATAGAATTCTCGAACGTCGAGTGTCTTAAGACTAAGGCTACTATATCGAATGTGCTGTGTGAATAGTGTATCACTTGCTTGATTGGACTTTAGGAATAATCATTGAGCAAGTTGCGGCTGTGACTCGAATTTCCGTCCCCGTTATGTGTGTTGATTTTTTTTTTTTTAGAAGACTCGGATCGAATTTAACCCGCCTCAAAGTCGAATGGCATACCGGAGAATTAATTAATCAATCGCGCATGAATGTGAAGAGTCGTTAAATGCAAAGATTTTTGAGAATGTTGTAGCTTGTGCGGGGCGG
>AYLM01001914.1:0-23063 GCA_001625345.1 Cairneyella variabilis | reverse complement strand
AGAGTCAGCGGAGGATGAGTATATTATATGAGTCAGTAAAGGACGGACACATTGTTGGAGTTAGTGGAGGAAGGGCATATTGTTAGAGTCGGCGGAGGATGGGTATATTATGAGAGTCGGCGGAGGACGGACATATTGTCGGAGTCAGTGGAGGAAAAGTCTACCCGTCAAGGCTCGTGAAGCATATTCCTTTCCGTTTCGATCATCTCAGGTGCGAACCTCCGCGCTCTGTAGCTCCCTCGCTTTCCTCGATACCTGGTTCGCCTCTCTCTCCATCGTGAAGCTGGGAGGCAAACGCGGTCTCCATCGCGCGTTGCTTTGTTTGTCGGGCGCGATCTAGGGGGAGGTCATATCATTCTGCCCCTATGCCTGTTTCTGCACTCTCTCCACCGCCTTCACCCAGATATTGGAGCTTCGAAGTGTCGAACCATCTTCCATTCCTTTCCAACGATAACATCCTCTTCGCCTTTAGGTTTCAAGATGTCAGGACTTCCTTCCATCCCACACTCCAGGATCATTTCATTCTTGGAGATATCGAGAGGCTGAGGTTGTCCAAGAACTATCCTATTGCCCCATGTTGAAGCTGTTGCCATCAGTTTCGATCAGCTGCAACATCCTACAGTTGTGTCTCTTCTGGAAGTTTGCGAGATAGTGCAAGCGTGTTCTATTCAGAGAAGTGTCTTGAAGTTCCCAGGCGTCTTCGTTCAGCAATCCTTCTTCATTAATGGCGATCCTGTTCTCGATCTTGTTCGAGGTTCACTATCACCTTCAAAACATCCCACTTCAGCATCATCACAACTCCATCACACATTCCAACGACTCCATCTTTGGCTTGATCTTTCCGTTTCGATTCTGCTTCTTCATCTGCGATCAACAACACTAAAAAGACCATATCAAAAACAGCTCACCAGATTCTTCCTGTTCTGCAAAATCATTCCTCCCCTCTAACCCCTCTAAGATCATAACACAGCCCTCCTCTATATGACGCCGCGATGCTCCCTCGCGCTCGTGTCGTTATCTCTCACATCAATGGTGCAGGCGTGAGGCAAATCCTTTGAATCTTCTCATTACTTTGTGCTGCAGCCATCCATGCTTCACTTCATGTTCCTCCACCAATTCACCTTCGAGCGCGTTTCAAAGTTAAAAGAGCGACTCCCTTGCACCTATGCATGTCTTGCAGACAAGCCAGAACATTGCTTTGTTTCTTTTCATCTATTCCATTGCCAAACACTGGAGTAGATCATGCTTTACCACCATCTCCTTCGAGAACCTCCAATGTCAAAAGGCTTCGCCACACGCACAACTATTCCGGTATACCATGCATGCCTGATTTCAAGTTCACGATGGATGCATCACCTCTACCTTCCTTCGTATTGCTTGTTGTGGCGGGTTTGGCGCTGGAAATGCTTGAAGTCGAAGCTTTGACAGTAGCAGAGCTGCTTGTTAGCGGTTTGGTAGAAGCTGAACTTGACGTTGAGGGTTTGACTGTCGCTGTAGAGGCGATGCTAGACGATTTGGCGGTCGTGGCGACTACCGAGCCTTGAACAATATACTGCTTTACCTTGCTGAGGCTATCTAAGGTGGCATTGCTGAGATTGAGGGTATCTTGCACAATTTGCTTGGGGGTGAGAGCGAGCCACTGTCCAAGGGCAATATCTAAAGTGGAATGTTAGCACTGCATTAGTTTTCCAAAGAAAACTTCGGACTTACCAGAGAAATGGTCTGCCTGGAGTACTTCAACGAACACCACATCTTCAGTTCCAACATTCTCCACGTAGTGCGTCATAGACTTTGGAATGTAACCGCAATCGCCAGCGCGATAGTCAAAAGTCCGAGCGTTTCCTTCGGCGGCAAATACTGAAATTCGAGCTTTTCCAGCGAGGAAGAAGTTCCACTCGTCGCTCGTCGTATGCCAGTGGATTTCTCGTATCGCTCCTGGCTTGACAGTGACAAGTGCGGCCGAAAATTTGGCTGCAATGGGAAAGTTTGTGGGGTCGATTATTTTCACACTCCCCCCTGCTACCTCCATGGCTTTTTGCTCGGAGAAATGATATGAGAAGGACGACGCTTGCGGAATTATGCCAGCTGTGCCAGTGACGTTCTGCTTGGTGATGTCTGTAGGGGCTGGAGTTCCAGGAAAAATGAAAAGCTCACCCGGAGGGATATTATCGAAAGCTGAAACATTCAGATTCAGGTTCTTGGAAAGTACTTCCTTCTATGCAGATATTAATTGTGATAACAATAAAGGATTTTGTCAGGTACAACTGCTTACCGGATTATGAGCAAATACTTCTGATGCGAGGAATGTATTATCTTCAGAGAAACTTCCGTCATCGAAAACCAGAAGGAATTCGCAACCACCACCAAGTCCCTGTAAGGAGTGCGGAATTCCACTTCAATCGTGTCAGCGTGTCTCTAGGATCCACCAATCTGGCCGCTGACATGCTACTTACGCGGGAAAGAACCAAACATCCCCTTTACTCAGGTCATCGACGAAGGTGCGCCCATCCTCATCAATAGCCTGGATTCGAATCGTCCCGTTGAGGACAAGTGCCCACTCAGCAGCTTTATGCCAATGTAACTCCCTGTATGCTCCAGGTTCCAATCTCATATCCACTCCAGCCATTGCAGTCGCAACCGGGAGAACTCCAACATTTTGCTGACGGGACCATCCAGCGCCACTTTGACCTAGTCTACTATTGTGAGAAACCGTACGACGTTGTCATGAGAATAAGCGTACTTAGCGTGACTAAGACCTAAGTGAAAGTTAGAACTTGCATTCATGCCAGTGAAATTGGAAACATACCCATAGGCCATTGTGCATTGGCAACATCGCCATGATCTGTTCCCTGATATTATTAGTACAGTCTTTCAAGCAAAATGAAAAATTACTCACCGGTGGTGCCAGCTTATCACTGTTAATCCTATCATATTCGCTCGTACCTAAACGCTTCATGTTAGCAACGTACGTCTAGAGTCCCTTTACTTTAGGTTGGGAGATATAGATATACTTACGAGGTCCTGGATCAGTTCCTCCTTTTGTCCCCCTAATTGGTTGGGGATTTGCAATGCTTTCAAAGTCCAGATATGCCCCAATGTTCGCGTCAGCAGTTTGTCCTGGAGCAAGACTGTACTGGATGTTGTCGGTATTCTCGTTGACAATTGTGTTTGACGGGCTATATCCAAGCAATGGGCTCAGAGAGCTTGCAGTGGCAACGGGTGCTGCGAATGCTCCCTCGATGTGCGAGGTGAAGGCTAAGATTGATAAGGCGACACTGATCGAGTAGGATTTGGCCATATTGGGATTTCTGCCTCTTATATTGATTTGTAGTGCTGGTACGGTAGAAAGATTACGTTGGTACTGAGTTAGACTTGAGATCTAGACTGATGACAATAGTTTTTGCTATAATGAAGAGCCCTATATATATATTTCTTCAGTCTGCTGATCACTTCAGGTAGAACGCAGTTGCTTTATTTAGCACACTCATGGTGTTTGATTTCTTCTCCTCTAAACCCTTCGTGTCTATTTCGGGACTTTGCGAGGATGCTAAAATGTGTTTAACCCAGCCGTCTCCATCTGGGTGACTACGAGAGGTGCAAAAATACTCGGCCAAGGACGCCACAATCGTGGGAAGGACTCTCGGAGCTAGCTCGGTATCCCGAAGCCCGATTGTAAAGGCTTGGTGTTATTCGTAGGATGAGAACGTATGACGAAATTGATATCGTTGCGTTCTAGGCCGGCAACAGAATCAACGAGGGTGAGAAAGCAAAGAGTGGGTCTCCTAGCCAACCTAATTATAGAATACTCTATTTAGTTCTAGGTAAGGCGGCTTAAGAAAGAGCCGTAGTATGAAAATGCGGTTTTTCGTGAGCCTGTTCAAATAACGTAACCTTGAGTTCTGAGCGGCGTAATGTACAACTTCAACCCCGCTCCAAGTCTCGTGTGTTGATGCCTCTGTGTCAGGGTACATCTTGTGACCGGGCTGAATTCGGTGTCCACCCATTGCGGAATGATGCTATTATCTCACAAGGATCAAGTGACTCGAAGAGGAGGGTGGTTCAGCCTCGGAGCTTCTTGAATCTAAGTCTGACGGGGAACCTTCCTAATCGAGAAGGTCCCTGACTCCAGAGATCCCATGCTATGCGAAGAAACAGGTATGATCAGTGCTGCATGCGTGCCCCTCCATCCAAAATTTCGCAGCTTAAGACGATATACGCCCACGTAAAAGAATTAGCAACGTCAGCCAAATCCGGCCGCTCCCGGCTAAGTAATTAATCTTGAACCCTAGTAGAGCTGAGCGGTTTGAGCTTGTGTCAATAGCTGAAGAGATATTATTGTGAACAAGGCCTGTGTTGGTTCAAGTAGCAGTTCTGGCTCTTGCGCAAGGCTAACGGCGAGGCAGATTGAAGTTGTACCCACTATCAAGGCGGGGGATCACCGCTCATGACATATCCATCCAGACATGGGTGTCAGACCCGAAAAGATCAACACTAGGCGAATACTCTAAACTAATTCGTACGGGCCCGAACAATCGTTGAAATCAAGTCTGTGCACCTCTCAAAGATGCTACCTAAGCAAGGGATGTTAACCAATAACCCTTAGGATTTAGTGAATTCTTACTAAATTAGGTTTAAATGGATCTCAGAAGAACAGACATCGAAAATACGACTGTTTGGGCCTGTACGAAGTATAATTTATCTTATCTAAAAATAAATATTCATCACTAGATTTGACTGGTCAGTCTGCAGCTGCAAAGGGTGAAGCGGGCTAAGTTTGGAAAGGAGTTGGCGTCTACCGGGACACTGTATAGCCGAGAAATCCCTCGAACAGACCTAAGTTGCATGGCTACCCTAACTATGTCTTTGAGCTGCAAATCTAGTATTTGAGAGATTTCATTTCTGATGGGCGTTGAGGGAGACCTTGTCGTTGCTCTCCGCATCTAGCTCATTCGTGGAATTAAGCTTGAACTTTCCGTCGTAAATAGATACACCTCTTCCTGGCCTGCGATGGACTTCACCGGCTGATGTTAGACGAGTTTCTTTGGCTCTTGATCGGCTCGAGCTTCCATAGTCAAGACTACCATGGCCCATCATCGGGTAGATCCGGAAGTTATGCTAGTGCAAAAACTTGCTGCTTGAGTGCAGAGCATATTTGTGATAATGGAGGAATTCCTCTGTAAGAGTTCAGTTCTCTGATACTCTCCCTCTAACGCTCTACGCTCGATACAACAGCTGAGTTATAATTCTTCATTAGCGTGAATGGAGACATAGGCAACCTAATCTTACCATTTGATGTCGAGTGCTTGTTAACATCTTGGCGTGAAAAGTCCATCAATATAATGTTAGGAAATTAATTTTATCAACGCTATGCCACTCCCCAAAAGCGAAAAAGTAAAAGGACCTAACTAATACCTTTCTAGCTCTTATTTATCAAAATCCGAGCTATTTCATTTTTTAGGGACGCGGGTTTTTCTTTTCACTTGAAGCGCTCCAAAATGAAGCGTTACAACTCGGCCCGGAGATCCTAGGGTGAAGTGAGGTGGTTGTGATCCTTATCGTCACTATCCACGCACGGAGATTCGCACAGGGGGGGATGAAACACCCAAACAAGCATCCTCCCTTAAACTTAACCTAGGAATGAAACAACCATTGCTTGAGGCTTGCGAGCCGGAATTTAGCACAGCGGGGAACCTTGCAACATGACTGGTTGAAAGCCTGTGACATCATCATCGGCCAAAGTCACGCTGATAAGTCGGAATCTTCAGATATCGTCTGCGGAACTTTCAAGAGACGCAATGTCTCTTCAAGATATAAATACACAAGTCGGTCATGGGGCCATGATTTCTTTGACTGCATTGGGCCTCAATTGGAACCCTGGGTTGTATTTCTATTGAGCTGAGCGAAGTCGACAGTACTAAGAGAAGTTCCTGTCCAGCAAACCGAGATGGCCGTAGCCACAGCATTCTCCCTTGTAAGGACACTTTTAAATGCTGTTGAGTTACAAGAGCTAAAGATGTAGAAGCATCCTCTCCAAAAAACATTGTTCGACAAATATGCCAGGAAACTTATGAAAAACAGAATAAGAGACGATAAAGATGGCCCTGATAATGGTGATGATGATGGCGGGGACGATCACGACGATTCAACCAAAACATCAAAGGTTAATCAACGCCTCTGCCTTCTGTAACTTAGGCAATTCCCAAATCTCTTGCCCTTGATAGTCTCCATTTCGTTGACCTTATTGTAGATGTATAGTTGCGTCTCGTCAAGCGGAGATCCTACCTATACCGTTGCACCTTTGTGGTTAACGGGACCCTCGGAGTCCAGTTCAACACTTGCCGAAGAAACACTCACCACCACAGGAGAAACAACGACCACCGACTTTGCTTGCACATCTCATGCAAGTGCCGGTACCTCCTCGACACTCATCTTGCTTCCTACCTCGGCTGGCCTTATTTCAAGTTCTATAAATCCAACCTCAACAGTTGTGGGAAAGCGCCCAGTTCAGACCACAAACGTTTCCACAATGCTACCCATATTAGTAACAAGTAAGCCATTCCCCCACTGCTGTAAGGTTTGGCTAATAACGGACACTGAAGTAATCTTCTTGTTATTGGGCCTTATTGGCTACTTATCGTTCCGCATCAGGAGATATCGCCGAGAAAAAGACGTGGGCAAGATCCTCAGTGGCGACGAAAGTGTAAGCAATCGGCAGTCGAGCGTCTATGAACTTGATTCTGGTTCTCGTACTCAGCAGAGAAGCACATGGTATAGTCGGCTTCGGGAAAGCTTCATTTCACCAAAAGTGCCAGTGCAAAATCGCACTTCGAATGTAAATTGGGTCCCTGACTATGATCGTTATATCAACTGGGCTTACCGAAGCAGCTCAGTCTACAACGCTTCTACCGTGTCTGATATATCTTCTGGGTACGGAACATATGGATCTCAACAAGCTCTTCCCACTGGAAGTCTTGGCGGTCATATGAAGCCAACTGAGCCATTGGCGGCGTCCTAAAAGTATTTCCGCGACAAAGAAGTTGAATTACGTTATTCAACTTTGGTGGAGTTATTCTGTGGCATGGGATTCAGAAGTTGAAGGGCTAGTACGAATTTGTATTCCTGTGCGGGTTTATATGTTTATACAACTATTTACTCGTAGCAAATTATAAAGGAGCTATAACCATTATTAATGTACGATGGATTTAAGGCGTGGGGAGATCGTAAGAGTAAACTACTAAGTAAAGGACCCCGTCGTCCATAGAACCATGATATGGAAGATTGGAAGTAACCAAAGCTGTCGCTCCCAGGGCATCGGAGGTCGAAAGGTGGAGGACAACATCGTACCAATACTACAGAATGTCAAGGCAGCGGAGCCGTAGCACTGCAGAGCAACAGGACAATCGAGAGACTCAAGACTCGCAGAGCTACGTAAATCAGGGATCTCAGCCACGGAGCATTGAAATTAAGACACGGCACAGGTCGACAGATCAGTATATGGAAGGAACTCGATATAAAACGACGGGGAAAAGGAATCCGAGGACAGTAATCGAATCAACATACCTTCCTTCCACAATGGAACTCGAGATAATCTTAGATCTGTAGAGCCCTGGCAACGGAGTATGGTGAAGGCGGACCTTTGCCTCCATAGAGCATCCAGCAGAGGCTCTGCAAAGGTGGAATTGTGGCAGAGAACTGTCTCTGGTTCATGAAAGGCGAAGTGGCAAGGCGGGTATTCTTTCCATAGTGGCTGAACGTGGATGTACCAGTCGTTGATTGATCAGAAGAGTTGGGGATCCAGCGATATGTCGCTGAATTAACGGCGGCGTGCGCCTAGATATGGTCGACAGGTCGTGGGTTCTGGCAACTGCAATTAATACTAAGTAAACTTAGAATAGGTGAGCTGATAGCTTACCTGATACAAGATGGCAAAGGCTCCTTATAGGAGATTCAAGTCCGGAACAGAGAGAGTAGGTGCTTATCGGCAGCGACGAAACATAGTGTGGTCGGAAATTGGAAGAAATGGCATAGGCGATGTTGATTCAGCTGCTAGGTAACTCAGAAGCTTTCCTAGGTGATTGATTCATGTTACAGTTGCTTGGGAAATCTGCTCTGGCCAGTGCCGTTGGGAGTGTTAACAGCAATAGATTGATGTCTTGCTGTGAGATGGGTGCCTGGAATTGTTAGGGTCGATAGTTGAGGAAGCAGTTGGTTTCGACTTACATATATGCAATGGTTATATGGGCATGATGGTTTGGATGTTGTTGGGGGGAGATGTGTTGAGAGGAGAAGAACAAACGCACCAGTGTTCTCGCGGAAGGCGCGTTTGTGGAGGTCACATGACACCGTAGATATATGCACCTGGGCACCTGTGCAAGTATTCCACCGAGGAGATAATCAACAATAATTCTGTAGTGAGTGTCACAAATATATTAGGGAAATGTTGCCTGAAGTCAATTTTTGAGAAATGAGCATGCATTCATTAATGAAGAATCAGAATGGGATGGGTTCATATGTGAATCCATAGGAAAAGTAACCTCCTCTAGGCTGAACGAGGTGCATGGCAGGCAGCGTTCCACGAAGCTCATTGTCCGTCCTGATGCTCCTCTCTACCCTCAGCAAGTCGATAGTTACGGTCATCTCGGTAGCCAGATGATCGCTTCCCAGAGGAGACACTGCCATTGGAGATGCGCTTCTTTGAGGGAGTCTTTGGAGCGGGCCAAAGAATAGGAGCCTCCACTAGTGGTACCTCCGAGTAGGTGCTCCAAGGTTTGAAACGCTTGCTGGTCCGAACATCGGGAAGAACCGGGTAGTCCCATGGGGCAACCTGATTGTTGGCGGCGGAGCCAAAGATGCGAGTCATATTCGTGGCCATCTAGAGGAAGTTAGAGGCGTTGCGGCGAGTAGAGGCTTAATAATATCATACCCAATGTCTGTACTCCATGCCTTGTTTCCTACCCACCTGGAAGTTGTATCTCCCACGAAAGATCACATCCATAAGGAGGGCTGCCCGATTGTTGTCTGAGGTGCGCAGGTTTGTCTTGAGTTGCTCGAGCTTTGGAGTCTGTTGATAAGCTCCGTACACAAACTTGATATTGTATATTCCTCCAATCAGGTAATGAAGGAAAGTGATGAGCGCCAGTGGTTGAGCATAGAGCTCCGCCTGGAAAAACTGAATTCTTTGTGTTCTAGTCTTGAAAGGCCAGTCGAGCCATCGAGGTGAGCTGATTAGGTGACTGAATCAGTCAATATATGGACCAAGGAAGGGTCATAATCATGGGAAGGAATGTTCTCTTACCAGAGTAATGCATCCCCAACAGAGTTGAAGAGGGTATCCTCGAACTCACTAAGCTTCGTCAAGATTTGATCCTTAGTTTGACAGAGCTCAGCTTTCTCTCGACCTGCGTGGTGGCGAGGGTCCATATAATTCCCCACACTTTCGCCATTCAGGATACCAGATGTATAGATGGGGATTTCTTGCAGAACTTTCTGGTATGGGATCGAGACTTGTTTATCCAGAGGCTTAGTGTCGCTGCTGAAATTGTAGTTCTTGTAGGTGGGATCATCTGGGCGGATGCCAAGATCTGCAAGGTGTTGGCCATACCCCTTGTAATGAACAGGCTGGTGCGGGAGACCGAACTCCTCGGGTAGCTGCTGGCTGCCTTCGGCATCGAGTTTACAGTTGTCTTTAATATATTTCGCGATATCCTTCCGACGTTGGCTGCCGGTAGAAGTCACCAAAACAAAGATCTTATCTCGTAGGTCTCTGAGTTCTGTCCGCGCTAGAATTGTTGAATTAGACCCACAGATAGCAGAAGGCAATGGAGGATAGACGTACTTGATGCAAAGGTCTCCATTGGGATACCGCTGGTGTCGCTGGATCTCCTCAAGGAATACATGATCTCGAGGGATGTGAGCTATCTCGAGAATTTGCAGAAGGTTGAATTGTTGACTTACGGGTGATGTGAGTAGGGACCAGTGGTAAGCCACTGGAGGAGAGGTGTGCTAGAGGGCGTAAGGTGAGGCACATGTAAGTCGGGGGTAGAGACTTATGCTGCGTGGGACAAGATCTCAGGAGAACGAAGAGTGGAAGATCCAACTGAAGGTGAAGACAACGGGCCACGGTCTAGTTAGGAGATGTAAGGTGAGGCGCATGTGAGTGGAGAGGAGAGATTTACCAGTGCTGAATTCCAAGATCGCTTGGATCGACAAGCAGGAGAAACAGGGAGCTAGTCGTAAGCGACTGGCTGGCTTTTTGCTGCTAGAGAGTGTAAGGTGAGGTATTGTGGAGTTGTGAGTGGGGAGCAGAGGCTTACCTATGCTGAAGTACTAGACGCCTTGTGGATTGCGAGAGATCGAAGAGATCAGTCGTAGGGGACTTACTAGGTTGAAGCTTAATAGTGTAAGTTGAAGCGTATAGAAATTGCGGATAAGAGGAGGCTCACAAGAAGAGACAGCGATATTCGCAAATCATGAAGACTTAGGAATAGCCCATAGAGGAGTGTAGTGGAGGGGAGGTGGAAGTGGAAGGCAGGTGGAGGTTGAAGGGAGGTCGAGGTGGAATCTTGAATAAGACGAGGCTTTTTCTAACTAGACAGGCGGTGGCCGGTAGATTTATTTGCTTTACGATCATATGATGTCACGTACCCCTATACGGTTAAGTTATTTTAGGAGAGCGTTTTGCAATGATATAGGCGGTGAGTCATGACATGGGTAATTCTGGCTTGGTTTAGCACTTTCAGTCTACTTTTCAAAATTAAGAAAGATCCTTCAAAGCTGGGCAATGATGTTAAGATTATGGGCAGCGATAAGATTAAATGGCTTGCAGAACGGATGAATTGGCGGCAGAATGAGTCAATTGATGATGGGACAATATTCTATGATGATGCAGAACAGAGTTTTCCACTGTCCCCTTAAGTGATAATATCCACTCGCTGACTAAGCATCATCTTGACAATCATGACAAATGAAGACACATAGTTGATAATAGTCGAGTATGAATTTCGGGGGTTGAAGTCAGATATTATTGAGCGATGCTACAACTACATACTAAAAACCATCTACTATCACTTTCGGTGATAGGTTCTGCCATTATGTGCAACCCATGGCTCGCAGGACGTCTTAAAATGCTCGACCATGAGTGCATGTTCATCGTCGCTAATGTCAGAAATACCTTCATCGCTTGCCGGGCTCTGCGTTCGAGGGCTCCCACGGGTGACTCCACCCCTACTCTTCCCATCCCTTCCCTTCACAACCTGCGATCTCTCGTCTCTTGGCTCGGTTTGAGTGGAGCGAGAGGTGGATTGAGGTGTGGACAATGAATAATGGAGGGGTCGACCATATGTAGACGACCTAAAGGAGGACCAGCCACCCTGCATTGGAGTATCCTGGCCTTCCATCTCCGGAAGCTCATCTTCCATCTCAGTATCTTCGTCGTTCATATGCTTGTGCGATTGGCGGCTGGGGCCTGGAGATGTATGAGGTTCATGACTTCTAGATGGAGGGCCTTCTTCGTCAGGCTCATCCTCGGAGTAGCCGTGATACAAGGGACTATGGGAGGGAACACGAAGGGGAGCTTGTGTTTGGAAAGTAGTGGAGAGTGGATCTTCATCATCGACTTCATCGGTAGATGCCGAATCCAATGGCGTAACCATGTCAGGAATGGTGGATGATGGAGAAACAGAAGCTATAGGTTGCTGTTAGAGAAGTTTTGAAGGGTTGGATAAAAATACTCACGGGTTTCTTCTTGTGGTGGTGGAGCCAAATATGTTTCGTGCGAACCCCAAGCTCGACCAGATTGTAGGGAAGGTACGGCATTGAACGGAGTAGCAGGGTTGGAGGGAGGTGGAATCTAAATAGCAATCTCTGCTGGAAGACTCTGATGGATAGGAGAAATAAATCGGGTATTTGAGATGACGGGAGAGGCGAAGCGTACCGTCTTGGACTGTGGGTTTGAAGACGTTGATGATATGTCACCAGCAGCAGGTGGATTTGGAGCGCTGCTTGATCTAGCTGAACATGGGGCTCCATGCATGGCGAGCTTCTCTGCAGCAGCCTTCTCAGCATCCGCAACAGCCTTCTCAGCAGTAGCTTTTTCTGCGGCAGCCTTCTCAGCATCAGCAACAACCTTGTCAGCAGCGATCTTTTCGGGGTCTTCAGGCTCGGGCGTCTCAGACCAAATCACGTTCTGTAATTGGTTGCGACGAGACTGTGACAGACCTCTATGGGGAAGCATTGATGGTTGATTTCGCGCCGATGTGTGTACAGGGTCATCAACCAAGGTATCGCTCGAGTCGTCTAAGTCAGATTGAGCAGCGGGTCGATGATTTCTGGCGGCAGGAGGCTCGCTCGCCGCTGCCGAATTGTTTGGCTGTCTAGGCATATCCGATGGACGATCTACCTCGGGCTGGTTATGCTTCGGTTGGGAGTGATTCGCTGATGAGGATAGTCGGCGACGCGATGTAGAGCGAGGGCGATTGCTGGAGGAGGATGGCTTCTGGCGGGACGATGAACGAGCTCGATTGTGACTGCTGCCACACCCACTCGAGAACCAAGAGGTCTGTTTATCAAGTTCGGCTTCAAGTCCGCTGATGTCTCCAAAGGACCACCAAACTGAAGTCTTGGCAAGGTCCCATCTAGTCGAGGACGAAAATCTTTCTTCATATGCTGAAGTGGAGGCGAGAGGCGAAGTTGGAACCCTTAGCCACGCGTCTACTACAACTCGGTGGTCGGGATCAAGAAGAATTTGTCGAGCGGTGCATGCATCACGAAAAGCTTGGGGATCCTGCTTCCCAGTCTTATCTGGGTGACATTGGAGAGCTGTGGAAGGTGAGAGACTGTTGGCCGATGATGGCGCTGGAGAGCATACCTTTGTTCCTAAAAGCCTCCCTGATTTCGGAGTCAGTAGCTGTGCGTCCAACACCTAACACCTGGCACCAGTTTCTGGCGAGTTTCGTGTCCATTTTGGTAGAGTCGAATCAGGGGTAGGCCTCTGATTAATATTGCGAAGAAAGTTTGTAATACGGCGGGGAAATGGTATGTGGGGACCAAAGATAGGTCTCTGTTCAAGATCCAAAATTCAAGATCCATGTTTTGCGAAGATGTACGGGACGAGGTTGTTGATGAGATCGTTGGCTCTGTTAAAATGAAGAAAGACCGGTCTGCAAAGGCGAAGGTCATATGATCACGTGAAATTTCTTGACTGGTAGGTGTTTAGCGGTGCTGTAGCGGTCTGGCATACATTTTGAAGCACAATTACAGCAGAAGTTTATCAATTGATTGTTTTGGATTGCAGACTAACGAGTTCTAAAGTATTGATGTACGAGGGTGGAGTGCAGGTGAGATGGAGGTGAGATAAGGTGGAGATGATTGGAGGTGAGATGAGAGGGTGCTTGCTTGATCTTGTTAAAGACGGCGCGAATAAACGAGTATTGGAAGAGAAGGGATCGAAGACCGGGGGAAATGAAAAGGTGGTGCTTTGTCGAGGTCTTGATACTGGTGAAAGGAGAGAAAGAGGGAAGAGGGATGTGGATATCAGAGGCATTTCATGAATAGAATTGGGACAAAATGGGCTCACCGTTAAAAAGTGAATCGGCACTTTACTTGGAAGTGTTGGTGCAGATCGGCGGAGTAAGCTTTATCAAGACAAAGATTGCTGTCCACTCGCGCAACGACTACAATTCTTGAATCGAGGAGACGCAACCTGATTTTTCTGAAGGCAAGCAAAGGTCCACTTAACGGGTGGACTGCCCACATTAGAAGACGATATATCACCGGGCCTCGACAACCAGGGACAACAGAATATCCTAGCGAATTACATCACTTTCACTGTGCGAAGAGTTCCTGAAGCAGAGACAGACTTGACGCCTTAGGAAGACGCTTCACGAACTTCTATTTGCTGCTAGGTTGGAGATATCAGACAGCGACTTATCGCTGGCTTCCTTGAAAACAGTCAAATGCGACTTTGTGTTTCTCAGCAATGGCTTCCCCGCCAGGCCATATTGTTCGATGGAACAGCCAATATCTCGACGCGCGTCAGAAGACCAGCTGTGATGCGTCTTATCTGCGAGCAAGTATCTTGGCCATAGACGAATACATAAAGGTCATCAATAGAAAATTCTATTCTGAGTTCTCCTCTGCCGAGGATGATATGGGGAAAGGGAGATTTTACGGTAGTTCGGGATGCACAGTCACCACTGCGAAAGGCTATGGTATGTAGTTCACTGGTTGTTCCTGATCTTTATAATTACTGAGATCGCTGTAGGAATGTGTTCGTTTGGCCATTCGAGAGATTGAGCGGCAAAGGGACATAGCACGCGCCAACATGTACAATCGTGCAGACATGACCTGTGGCCAGATCAAGGAGTTTTGTCTGGGCTTAGGGGACAATTTGGAAACATACAAGGGGGATAAGGGGCTGGATGGAGATTTGAGGGGTTGGGAGCCATTGGCCTTCAAAAAATTCTCTACATGGCTGCCGCGGCATACTCCTACGACCCAGATGACGCCCGCGCGGCCATTCTTCAAGACACCATCCTCGAGGAACTTGGGGACGACAAGGAAACATTCAGGGAGATGGAATACACTTTGAGCTGCTTCGTTCGGGAATACGAGTTAGCCAAGACTCATCTTGAGACTCTGAAGAATGGACCCAATCTAAACGGCGAGATGGACGAAGTCTTTTATTCCGATCATCTCAGCACGCTCGTGGCCGATGACTCCAGATACAACGACAACGATTGGGATGAATGGCTTGAGGGAAAGTCGTGGGCTGGGATGTGGAAGAAGGGCGTGGAAAGAAGCCGTCTCGCCTGTGAGACTGACGAAAACTACCTCACCAGACTCGAGGAGGCGTTGGCTGATGGGATGTTCCTGGAGGGTCAGTTTGACCATTCTTTGTGATGCTGAGAGGGTGGCAAATGAACGGGGAGTAGGTGCTGTGGGAGACCAATAAATAGTTCAGCCGTGAATTGCAAGACCTCTGCGCTATGTGATGTACTGAATTTACGCCGCGGAGTGGGACACTCCAGATATGCCCTTCTTATCACTCTACACCGTTGCGAATTCAAGATGGAATTTACGCGATCTTTTGCCAGTAGTTTGTTTTGTCTTCAAAACCTGGACGTTGCATTACAAATTTCCAGATTCACTGATAGATTTGAGAGAAATTTGGCACGACTTTATTTGGAAATCCAGTTTCCAGAAATTCAGGCCAGTTGCATGCTACAAGGCAAGAAGCGTTCTGGTTCTTTCCAAGCTTCGCTTAATGCTTCCCGAGGCAACAAGCCTACCTACCTAGGTACCCTCCTCACTCCATTCTCTCTCCACTACCACTCCCAGTAACATATTACTGGGACACGATCATACGAGTCCCAGGTACAGTTGACCAGCTGGCTAATCCTGCTGGACACCTACTAACGCATCACTAGCCTAATCCGCTCTCAGCATGGCTGGTGACTCGGACACAGATGCCGTCCCTCCAACGGATACACAAGCAAATATTGAGTCGTTCGTCCCGCATTATTCTTCCCTCTGCTAACAGTTTCAGCTCTTGCAGAACGGAAGGCACTCCAATCCTGGATGCTGACTTCGACGTCTGTCGTCTGTCGTCTGTCATCTGTCATCTACAAGAGGAATATCGAAAACTTCTGCTGCTACGAACAGCTGCGATCCAAGCGCGGGATAGAGCAACTACCCAATGACATACGTGCTCCCGTTATTGTGCCTGTATTCCAATCCTACGAAAGCACGCTCCAAGAATTCGAAACCTCGCCGGCCGGCACGTTTGTCGATTACACTCAAGGCGAATATCTGAAGACCCTGTTCGAATTCCACCTCATGGTCACCGGCCAACACACTCCCTGCAGCATCGAGGCACTTCTGCATAGGCATTCTAGCTTCTCTAAGGATCCTATCTTGATTCAGAACACAACCTCTAACGCCCTGCTTCGGCTGAACCAGATCAGGGCAATCTGTGTCGACGGAATTACTCATGCTATCTTGATGTGGGTTTCCTACAAATAATTAACTTGTGCACTGTCTAACCTCTATAGTTATTGTGTTCACAACCTTGCTTTCTCAGTAGCCGCTTTCGCACAGCCAAAGATCGTATCGAATGGTTTAAGCAGCAACTTCTCGACCATCCGCTCCTTCTCGTCCTGTTCGACGTCGGATTGATCTACACCGAGACTATCCATCACTCGGAGGTACAACTCCTCAGGATCCAACACAAGACCCAGATTCGTGTAATATTGGCTCACTGCCTCGAGACGGTTTTCCGCGACGCATACAATTAGTCGGCTGCTGAGCACCGAATCTACCGTCCATGGGTAAGTTGCTTCCAAAATATCTAGGAAATTTCTAACATCTCCAGATGATATCACACTTCCGAGACTGTATGACAACCCATTCAGAAGATACTCCTGATCGTTATCCGATCGTCCCAGAACTGCGACCCAGATAACCCAACCTCACGTCCTACAAGCAAGAATACTATGGAAGGAGGAGTATATAGAAACTGATCTCCAGCTGCATCTCTTATGCTAGTCATAGAGCTTGTATTGTGCATCCAAACCATAGCCACGCCTCTTTGGCCTATTAATTATTTGATTCATACATATGACTATCTGATAATTTCTACTGGTTTGGGAATCACATTTGAGTCCACGTTTTCAATCACACAAAGTGTTTCGGAATGCTACTTTTCAAGGAAATTGCCCAATTAGTGGTCAGTAGCACATTAAATACTTCAAAAAGCACGCCCAGTTTTCCTTTCGCATCTTATGCATCCTTGAACTGCCTATCCCCGCCGCGCTCCCTTGCAGGGCTTCGCAGGCTTCCACAAAGTACCATCAAAACCTCGGTAACTCTCTTTTCCTTAAGGCCTTTACCATACCATCTCTATCCTTACTATTCAGACAGTTGATCTTCTTCCTCGAAGCAAGGTTCTTTCCTGAAGCTATCTTTCCTGTTAAGCCCCTCTTTTGGTCACTTGCTGCATTCGCGAGAAGAGACTTCGCTCCCTTCTCCTGTTCACCATATTTTTTCGTAATGAAACGAGTATATTCCGCCTCATCGCTGCTCAAGATTTGAAAAGCTGCATGGAAAAACTTACTGCTGACTTTGGTTTGTCGTTCTCAGGCCTAATGGCTTCTTGGAGAATATCTTTTAAATCATCAGCGTTGTCTTGATCAAAATGTCCATGCTTCACTAACCAATGCCGATCGCGTCGAAGGATTCGGAATCTTTGTTTTCTTTGCCTTGTTGTCGGCCCGAAGAAGTTTGTACCAGTGAAAAGTGACCGCAAGACAGTTGCTAGGCGTTGATTGTTTTGAGTGGATGGGAAACCAATATATGCACTGGCAGTTATCGATTGTGCTGCGCACGTCGCGGAGTGGTTGTCGTGGGCGGGTGATAGGAGAACAAGTGGGATCGCGTAGCGTCATTCGGCATGTAGATACTGCTGTAAAATCCTAGGCATAGTTGATCGATTGCATTGTTGATACCCGTGGTGGCCCTCGTCAACGCAGCGATTATGATGTCGGTGATGGTGGCCATTGTAGCTGAGGATGGGTGACAGAGGGCCTGCTCAGAGCAAAATTAGTGTTGCCCACAGAGTGAAAGCAGTGGAAGAAGGATTGGTGTTTACTTATGATTTGAAGTTCGTGCTGTGCGAAAAAGTCCCGGGGGGTGGGGGGGAGATTTATGCAAGCAGAAGCATAGAGACGAGGGATGTGGATTGGGTCAGCAATCAGAGCTAGAGAAGGAGAAGACACCAAAGATTCAATGATAGCGTATAGACTTGAGGTTGTGCGCGTGTCTCTCTCTCTCCCTCTCTTTCATGGGAGAAAGCTGTGAAATGTTGAGGTTTGGTGTTGGAATGGGAAAGAAGGTGGATTGGTTTGCCTGGAAGTCGACGGGACGACCACAACCACCTTCAATTTTCGCCAGAGTGTCGGCGTTGTTGAAAGTGAATCAAATGGGAGTCACGATATGGATAGTTCTCAAGTTTTCCAGATTGTAACAGGAGCAGAGACGCATGCGCATTCGTGGCCGCAAAAGCCTCGAGGGTTCATCGGCATAGCTGGAAACGAGACACGAGCGGAACAGGAAAATAGTTTGGTCTCTTTTCATTAATAACTATGGCGCATGGTTTGCCTCAAATTAAAGATGGAAGTTGGAAAAGATTTACCAAAGCAAAGTGTCTCAATTCTGGATGTGCAAGGACGTCTAACAGTACAAAACTAAAGCCCACACTTATTTATAGCCCTCTGACCACCAGACTTGCAATTCCATTAATCTAATTCTGCATATCTTCCCTCCCAAAGCATGATCTTACGCTTGTTCGTGAAAAAGAAGCAGGCTGATGGCTCGCCCGCCTTGGCCTTGGAGACACACATAGAGCAAGGGCCGATCTGCGAACGAGGTGGTTGGTTTACGTGTGAGGGAAAATTGGTGGACAACCAGCAAGATCCAGATTCCTTGATCCTATGATCGGTGGAGACAGAATCCTTCGATATAATCATCATTTGGATCTCGTGGGGGAGCCGACTCTTAAGGAGGTCATTGGAGGGATCAGATCTGCCCTTGATGCCATAGCCAATATCAACTTTGTTCAACTGAGGTCGAGAGGGCGTGCTCTGTGTACCTTCTGTTTTGATGCGCTGAGAGGAAGGCTGACTATTGTGAGAGGCGGGGTCTTCCATCCGATGGTGCTTCCTGTTGTTCGTCTGGAGTTGGGCGTCAGTGGGAATAGTGTGGGGCGAACAAGGAGAATGGGAGCGAGATTTTGGGTTTTGAAATCCAGTCTGAGCTGCGGAGGCAGCTGCATCGTGTTCGGCAGAGGGTGTTGGCTCTAGAACTGCAGAATTCGAGCGGTTGACCATGGCTTGGATGGAATATTTCCCATGATTGACTCGCTCGTAGGGACGGTAGTGGTCTCCAGGTTGGATCTCAATGAAAGCACCCTTGGCAGAGCCAAGGATGGGAGAGGCAGCTCGAGCAGCCCGGATGTTTGCAGCTGTGAATTTTTAGCAGTTGACCTTGGTTTGCGGTAGGTGGGACTTACCCTCTTCCGCATTTACGAGTGGGATTGCGGGTCGCTTAGCGACTTCTTCTTCAATGTGCAGCTTCCATCGGGGATCACCTTCATATAGAGAGACAACGGTGCAAAGGAAATCCTTCATCTGGTCGGTAATGTTGAGAGCAACTACCTGGGCGTTATGGTTCATGAGGTCCATTAGATGGCTCCTGGTGTCAATAAAGAGCTCCATGAAGTCTCGCACGTCTTCGTCCTCCCTATCCTTCATCTCCTTGTGGTGGGATTGCTGCATTTGCTTGAGGGATTGGGATACGTTTCTTTGGAGTTGATTCACCTCGTACTTGACACTCTTAAACTCGACGCTCACAGCATCCTTGATAGAGTGCGTGATGACATTATTGAAGGCATTGGCGACGGCTTTAGATGTGCTCGTGGAGATTGCCTTGTCGATCGACTCTTGGAATCTGGTCGCAATCGCGGTTGTGACGGCAGGCAAGAGGACAGCGGGCAGATGGGTCGTAATGGCCGACTTAACGGTAGTTTCTACAGCGGGAAGTAGAATTGCATTCACGGCTGACATGACGGCTGATTCCGCTGCAGACTTGAGCGCGGGAATGCCATGCGTCTCGACGGCGTGTGCGACGGCGTTTTCAATTGTCTAGGTAAAGTCTGCCGTCAAAGAATGACGAGGCGGATTATTGGAAGACATTTTGTGAAACTGGGCGCTATTTAGAGGAAGGAAGGTCAGCATCGTGTTACTTGGTCGCATGGAGTAAGGTATGAATTACCTTGTAGAATGTGCGAATCGCTGTTCAGAGGTTCAAAGAGATCGTGGTCCAGAAATGTGTTGAAGACTGAGTTAGATTCGTGTCGCGGGAGGAGCTGAGTACGCAGAGCTTACGAGGGTTTCCTCGATAAGTCGAAGAAGTGAGGTGACGGGAACTTGCTCACACGCGAGCGTTTATGCCGTTGAGCAGATTGCACACGGTCGAAGCGATACATCAACCAGATTACAATGATGTCGCGACGTGAAAGCAGCTCGTGAGTTTGCGATTGAAAGTTGAATGAAATTTGGAGGGAAAGGAAATATTTATGGTGGGCTCGCTTGAGTCCCTTCCAGAAGCGGCCGTTGGCGGTTGCAGAAGGTCCAAGATTTTGAAGACCAACTATCGTGAAATTACGATATCTTGCCCTTACTTCTGTTTGCCAGATGCGAGGGACAATTGGATCGCCGGGTATTAGCAGACTGTTCTGGGCATACCCCGAACATTTGTTTAATCAATTCGAGAAGACGAACTGGGGCAAAGGGTGGTGAACTCAAAATTTGTGGTAAGATTACTATGACATTCACACGCATTTGCTAACTTCGACATAGGAGATGGCCAGCAAGGAAAGAGGCACGGAAGGAGACACGGAAGAATGCATCGAGGTTGGTCATGATGAGCATGGCATAGCCATGATGGACAGGAGAGGATGGACCACAGTTCCCTGCGCTAAGAATGATGAGACCCAAGCACACCCGGAATCGAATATGGAGCAAGTCAAATTTTCCTAGTCGCGGCCCATCGGCGCCAGAATCGGTCGTCCTTAACTGGTTTAGTAGGCAGATCAGTATGTTCAAATCCATGCTGCCGCAAGATTTCAAGCATTGACTCGTATCCAAGATTGTAAGTCATCTCAGCAAGAGATTTTCCAACCCAACCCTTCCTAAACAGGTCGCCCAGTTCCCCGTCTAAGGAAGCTCCCCGCTCCAGCAGCAACTGAATCATGGCTGTATACTCTCGGGAGAAGGCCCACCAAAGCACTGGTAATCTCTCCGGCCTGCGGTCTCCAGGTCGATTGGGAAGCGCGCCGCGGTCAAGGAGTTTACGGGCAAGTGATAGATTGCCGGCTGTCGCCGACTGGTGCAGCGGGTAGATTGGATACGATTTCTCGGCGGCGTAATTGACGTCGGCACCGTGCTCGAGCAGCAGATCAACTATGTCGTTGTGCCAACCTCTGCAAGCCATCACCAACGGGGTCTCGAAATGCCGGGACACCTGCACAGGCACACCGATATATAGAAGATGGCGCACCATTGACATGTTACCTAACTCTGCATGGTGACTCATGTCGTTGTGCGCATTCAACAGCTCTCCTGGCCACGACGCCAGGGAGCTAGTAAGGTAGTCGTAAACCTCGGGGCTAGATGCGTAACTCCTAGCCATCACAATCGCTCTGCCTGTTTTCGATAACCAATCGATAGACCCGAATTGTTGATCGTTCATGTCATCGCCGTCGCCTTCGCTTTGTCCCGTCCTCACAGGCAGTCGGAAGGCGAGCTTTACAATGTCTATGTCGCCTCGGATCGCAGCACCGGTGACTGATAAAGGCTCGAAATTGGACTCGGGAAGCCGTTCTTGGAAAAGTTGTAGCATAGTAACGTTACCAGCCTGTGCCGCAACCTGAATTGGCGGCGCGAACATGTAGTTATGGCTCGTTGGGCTATGGCCCTCAGCCAGTAGCCGTTTGGCTAAAGGTAAAAGATTGAAATAAGCGGCAGCGGATAACAGAGTATTGAGACTCAGGTTTGCTCTCTGTTCTGGTTCTTTGAACGAAGCTTGCCACCATTTGTTCATATCACGTCCCACTTTGGCTCCATGTGTCAAAGCAAGCCAACATAGAGCATCGACTGTGGCACGAAGGTCGAGTGCACCTTCCGTCTCTTGGCAGATAGCCTGTGCGATCTGCCGGATTTCGATAAAGCGCCCGACAAAGAGCCCGACAGTCGTGTCCCTTTCATCCATGACTCTGTAGACCAAGTACTCGTGCCACAGCTTGTTTGCACCGTGCTGATTCTGAGTCTGCCAATAATCCGAGCCGATAGGGTTTAAACAAAAATGGTCCATCATATGCGTTTCGAAAAGGGCAGGATACATCGCACCGGCAATGGTCTTGCAAACTAGCCTTAATCTTAATGCTCGTTTGATACCACGGCTCAAGGCAGCATAAAACAGGATGATGTGAAGGATTTCCAGGGGAAGCTCCATGAGTTCCATTTTGTGGATTCAGTATGACGATTGCGTGCTGCGGATAAATGTCAAGGTGTGTTGGATGAAAGGATGAAGCTTTAGAAAGATAGGGCGTCAGCGTCAACGCTGAGAAGACACCAAGTCAGATAGTAGGACTAAGGAGGAAATATAATAAGGTTCATTTGTCATGCCCAGGACACATCGAATATAGTGAAAAGTGTTATTTGCAAGGAATAGAGAGAGAGAGAGAGAGAGCCTCGACATTGGATCCTGTGTAGTCGTCGTCTATAATTAGCCGGTACCTGACTAAGCCAACATTGCGCGGTTAATTGATACAAAGCGAGTATGACTCCACCACGCTTCGGCGCTTACTAGTTTTAGCCGAAAGTCTCGGGACCCTTTAAATCGTAACGTCAACTTTTTATGCACCACCAGCATAAATGCGCTCACTTATCTCGCGACCCCATCCCTCATATGAGATAATATCATTTGCAACACTTACCATTAATTTTACTCTCTTAATTTGCTTTTGATAATTAAAATAAATATATTAAATAAAGTTATTAGGACTGCGAGATTCGGGTTTGGGTTAAAGCCAGAAGCCTGAAGCCTGAAGCCTCGCTTAAGGGCCCAGGCCTACACACGGCTCGTGCGCTGGCTTCAGGCTTCAGGCTTCAAGCTTCAGGCCTTAGGCTTTAAGCTCGTATACTGACTTTAGGCTTCAGGCTTTAGGCTTTAGGCCTTAAGCTTTAAGCCTCAAGCTTTAGACTATTTAATAGAAAGTCGTTATTTAATTATATTAATTATTATTATATAATAAAACCAAGTATTGCAGTTTTGGCCGCTGAATTCGGCTGGTTTGTTCGCTGTTTTACACAGCCTTGAGGCATGCCTTAATGCCTAGCGCTCATATGGCGCTGCTCGTCTCGCAGTTAATCCTCAGCAATACTATCTTAAGAAGCGCTGGCCCTCCCAAAGCTGCTGCTCGTCCATCTTCCTGTGAAGGCGCGGGCAAG
>AYLM01001912.1:0-22951 GCA_001625345.1 Cairneyella variabilis | reverse complement strand
CCATATCCACTGTAAATAGTCAGTCAATTCAGTCGGTTGCATCTGAAATCCCAACAAAAAGCAAATCCAATCATTCCCGAACCGCAATACACGTACTTGAATCTCTCTACCCCTCCATCTAAACGCCCAAATAAAAACAAGGCACCATAATGATACAACACTCAACATCGATAAGTCTGCGTCACGCTTACATCACTCATTCCTTCCACTCCTCTACTTTGGCATACCTCTTACGCAAGCCCGCCAACTCCACCTCGCCGGTCGAGCCCTCGTCCAAGTCTCTCGTCTCCAGACCTGCAGAAAACCGCAGCTCCCGTGCTGCAAGATCAAAACAGTACGTAGATCTAGTCCCAGCGCACAAGTTCCATAGCATTTTCTCGCACATGTCGCAGTATAGGCCCTCAACCACTGACACAAAATCGGGTCCCCACGATGTCTCGCTCTGGCAAACCACCGAGGCGGTATGGTCAGAAAGGTGGCTAATGGTCAAGCGGTCCACGCAGAAGTCATGCCTCTTCTCCAGAGTAGCACGTCGTTCCAATATAGAGGTGTGATCAGTGGAACGGTGGCGGCTCTTGGCTTTTGAGCCAGCAGTGGCTGTTTGCTCAGGAGGGATGGCTTCCCAAGTTCCCGATGGGCCTCCTGGATTGCAGCTGAGTGCCACGGCTCCCTGATCTCCGGCATTGCCATAGCATGATTGCGCTGGGGGTTGCGTTTGAGCTGGAGGCGGAGGTGGAGGTGCTTGTGTTGTCTGTTGTCCTGCTTCGGTATTTGGAATCTCACCTACGGCACCACCAAAGCTTCCTGCGCCATCCGTTGTTGATGGTGGTGGTGGTGGAGGAGCTGCTGTTGTCGTCGGACTTGGTGTTGGAAAGTTTGACGGGGTGTACATGGAACCAGTTGGTTTGCATGTCAAGGTCTGGCCCGTCATGATTTTTCCAAAGTCGATATCAAAGCCCGTGTTCGGGTCCTTCTCCTCGATGAAATCATAAAAGGGGATGCAGTCCTCAGGATCGGCGGTCTTCCAGAAGGTCATGCGTCCAGGGGCGTTACCTATTATCAGAATCTCGGAATTAGTATACCTCCTTTATAAATTTTTGAGAGTAGAGCTACATGTCCCAAGAGTACTGGGGACATTTGGGGCTTGAGGAGGTGCAACAGGTCTCAAAACTCCAGAGACAAGAATGGAAAATGGGTAAATCTCTGAGAAGATAAGCTTACATAGCGTGTCCGGGTTCGATGAAAATTGCGACAGGGCAGCATTAGTGTCGGCGTCCGACTGGAACGACAGGTCCGTCAGTTTGAAGGAAATAGCCTGCAGACCTGGGAAGTCGACCTCGTTGGTCAACCATACGCAGCCCGGTCGGTAACTCGTTGAGGGAAACAGATCAGGGCTGGGGTACCACGCTGGTACGTTACACTGCTGTGCGTAGCCTGCGTGCCAGGACGTGTGGGTCCCATCGTTCCCCGTGACAGTGACCCAAGAGATGCACACTGCGTCGTCTTGAAGGGCAATGAGCCGCACTGTACCTTCCTGTTAGCTAATGTTCTTCTGTATCTTTAAGTGAAGACGGGGGACATTGTGCCTACTATACTCAGGGGTGGAGTCGAGATTACTATTATCAAGCCCACCTTGAAAATTGACTTGCTTGTTGTCACTATTGGTCATTTCTTCTCCGAAAGCTGTGTCTGTGGCAAAGTTCTGGCCGTGGACGTCGTACAGGTCTATGCCTGGCATAGGTCCGGCTGGCTGTTCGTTGTCGGGTATCGTTGGAGGAGGGGGAACTGAACCCGGCAGCGCTATGCTCCCTGTTCCAATCTTGGCGACGGGCCCTGATGATTGCCCTCCAAAAACCGAAGCAAGGACCGCGACATTGACGGAAAGATCAAGCGCGAATCCGATGACGTTTGCCATTGTGGGTGGATTTTGGTTCGCTGCGTAGAAAAATATTTAGAAACAGCGACTGGTTAATAAAGAAGAGGAGATAGATAAGAAATGCAAAGTATGAAATTCTGAGAAAGAAACAGCGATAAAAGACCTGAGAAAGACAAAGAAGAGAAACTGGTGATATGCTACTGATCGTGTTGAATGATGGAAATTAAGGAAAACATCAGGGAACTGTTGCATCTCTTATAGTGTCGAGAATACCAACTGATTAGCCGCTCAATACAAAGGAAGGTAGAGGTGATGTATTCATCTTGAACTTGAAATCAGGCATGCATGGTATACCGGAATAGTTGTGCGTGTGGCGAAGCTTATTGACATTGGAAGTTGTGAGTCTGGAAATAGAGAATGTGATTGGATTTGGCTAACTCATTTAAGCGCAACGTGGCTACAAATCTAGGTCGGCTGAGTTGTGTTGGGCTGACTTGACTACGCCTTGGCGCGGCCACATATTTATATATGTTGGTCGGCCGGACTCATATGTTAGCTAACTGCTTTCGCCTTATTTTGAGACAAAAATTTTCAATAATAGAGTTTCCGTGCTTAGTACATCTTCCGCACGATTTATCATGACATTTTCCACAAAAATATGAAACGCGTTGAACTAGGGTATGTTCTTAGACCCTCATACTAAATATCGAGTGCGGTAAGCAGAGCACTTGATGATGCCTCGATATTCATCCTCTTATCATTACAAGACTCACTTCCCGCGCGGCTAGGAGATGAAACATGTACAAGGTCGTCAATCTGTGAGCTGGTAATCCTGCAAGTTGGTGATCCTACAGTTGGTAATTCTGTAGGTAGCTTACTTTGTGATATGTTGGTTCTGGCGTTGGGACATTTGAGAACTTGGAGCAGTCCATAAGACAAATATTTCTATAAAGTAGAACAACGCCTGCTATCTCAACATGCATTCTCTATCATCATCAACATCCTATTCTGGTTTCACATACACCTTTCCATTTCTCATCTTTTTATATTTTCTTCCCACATCATTTTTGCTGTACAACGAACGAATTTCAAATCTCAAGTCTCATTATAACGTCGACGAAACATGCGATTCATCAGGACCGTTACGGCAGGGCTTATACTCGTTGCCCTATTATCACTCGCGTCCAACGCAAGCGCCAGAGCAACTGACCCTCATGCAGTGGCAGTTGCCCGCTCTCAGCTAGTTACGAAATGCACCATCGTGGAAGCAGGCTGCGTCGACGCTTCTTCATTTTCATACAACGTCTGGAAAAAACGCGCGCTTCCCAAATTTGGAGACGATGGTGACCTTGGAGGTGCAGACGCTGGTGGAGGAAGTAGCGGTGCAGCGGGGGGAGGCACGACCGCTGCAGGGACTACAGAGTCCGGAGGGACAGCTGAGATTGGAGGTGTGGGCGGGGATGACACATCAGACAGTGACACTGGTGGTGTCGCGGTGGACGCTGGGGCTCCAGCTAGTGAAGATGGCTCCGCGGATACCTCGTCTTCAGAGGGCTCCCAAAGCACATCAGACGACCAATTCCCACAAGGTTCAGCCAACCAACCTGTAGTCGACATTATATCCAAAGGATACGGTTCGAACGGCCTTCCAGGCGACCCCGGTTTAACTGTCGTAACGATCACCGCGCCCGTACTGACAACGGCCGTCGACGTCCTTGAGGTTGACACAAATCTCGATAGCATCGGCGTCAAACTGGCTCTGAATGATTACGACACCATCACAAACAATCCTAGCAAGGTCCCGCTGCGTTCCATTCTCGCAGATACCTGGCAGGCATATGGGGGCTTGGTCAGGAAGAAAATGAGTGATCTCAAAAGCGTCAACTATCAACTTGTCGTCAACCAGAATATGCTAGAAGCTTTCCCCTTGGCGTACCAGGCTGCGGGCCAGATATTTGTTGATGGGGCGCGGGTGCCCTTGACGGTAACAGCAGACACCATCGCTTACAATATCCTAATGGGTACCGTATTTGGCAATGGAGCACAAAAGATGCTCGCGGAGACAGCCGGGCTTGAAGGTCGCACCGTCAATAGCATTGACCTGTTCCCAAATATTAAAATTGACATAAGATTCAACTTCTGAGGTCAGGTCCAACACTCAGAGTTGTTTGCAGCGCATAGGACAGGGGGTGGGAGAATGAGAGAAGTGGTGGGACCACTGATAGTAGAGGAGTGTGTGGAACGTGAGGGCCTGGCATGAAACACAGACATTCATTTTCATTATCTGGGCTACAAATTTTGCTGTATAGTATGAAGGGACAAGGTTGAGGCCGTTCTTGTATTTCATAAAACAATAAAAAAAATCCATGCCAGGTGGTTACGGTTATATCAAACATTCTAAGAGAAAAAAAGGTTTCAGCTGACTTGCTTCTACTATACTTCCCCTAGACGCTTTATTACTTTGCCACATGCGTATCACTTAATCAGATCTTTCATACGCATCTTTCATACGCACTTGTAATGAACTCTCATTAACTCTGAAGCTCTAAGAAATTCGCAGAAAGTAGAGAAGGCGTCCAGATAGTGTACTGTAAATAACTTTTTTTTGACCTTTTTATATCTGTTCTGACCTAGGATGGCGATACATATGGATTACGGGTTTTCCAGTCTATTACTCCGCCCCTTTTTTAGCATAAGCCCTCCCAATATCTTCCCGATACCTCTCAAATATCCCTCTTCTATTCAGCTTCATCGTAGCCGTAACCAAGTTCTACTCACGGTCAGCATTTTCCGTCGCTTTACACATACATATAACATACACTCTGCGGCGTCCACTCCTCATCAGCAAGCACCACACCCACAATGATTTCAATACCAGTAAGACCTGCGCTTCTACCAATAGCTTGCATCTGCTTCAGTACTTCATCTTGGAGTTTGGGATTGGAGGTTAAGTTTTCAAGGTCGTGGTTTTTGATGTTGATGGAATCAGCGAGCTTCTCTAGAGCTGGCTGGGCTGGCACGATGATTGCTACTGGGTGGGTCTGGGAGATTGAGCCATAAACGCAGATATTAGCTACGACTGTTGCAGATCGGTAGATGGATTCAAGCTGCCTCGTCAGTGCCATCTTCTTATCGCCGCAAGGCAAACAACATACCTTCTCCAACGCAATATATTCTCCATTCAAAGTTTTCACAAGATTCTTCTTCCTGTCGATAATCTTGAGATGTCCATTCTCATCCCATTCCCCGATATCACCTGTCTTGAATCAGCCCCCAGAAAAAGCAGCCAACGTCTCTTCTTCATTCTGGTAGTACCCTTCAGTTACACTGTGTCCACGGATCCAGACTTCTCCCTGTGGGCGGGGAGTATTTGTTACGTAGTATCCAGCGTCCGGAAAGTCAACTAGCTTGATCTCGATACAGGACGGCATGGAGCCATGGGCATCGACCGTCCAAGCTAACGGATCACAGAGCGCTCCCATCCTGAAAAGAAAAGTCAGCTTCCGTTTGTGGTGAAAGTGAAAAGAGAGCGTACGCCGCAGTCTCGGTCATTCCATAACCACTGATCATGGGGGTTACTACCAGAGAAAGAAATTCCTGAGTATCTCGCGCAATCGGCGCTGCTCCGTTCATGCAAAACCTTAATCGACCCCCAGTTGCTTCCTTGACTTTATTGAACACGATTGAATCCAGCAAGGCAGCTCCTGGAAGGCCAGTGGACATCAAAAAGCTAAGCGCATCAGTACCTAGACTTCATGTGCTTACTTGGTCGTACCGTTTCATATAAAACGCCATCCAAAACACTGCTTGCACTATCCATCCGCCTCGATTGACATTCGCAATGATCCCCTTTTTGACCGATTCCCAAATCGCCGGGACACCGACTAATATAGTCGGTTTGAATTCCCGTAAGTCGCCTTTGCAGTTTCTACAATTTGCGTCTGACAAGATTCGAGGTGAGCCAAAGCCCACCGTCACGCCCCAAAAGAGACTGCAGTTCTCAAGAACGAATTCAACGATGTGCGCGAGAGGAAGATATGATAACAAGCAATCGACAGGACCCAGATAGTCGCCAAATATTGTATTTGCTCCTGCGACTATAGCCAGTTAGAGGTTATTCACGCCAGGGAGAGAAAGTGAATACCTGCAGCGACTATGTTCCGATGCTTCAGTTCAACACCTTTTGGAGGGCCGCCTGATCCGGAAGTATACATAATACATACCAAATCCTCAGCAGTAGGAGGAGTTGGAGGAAGGGGGTTAGACTCGCCCAGTTGACACAGTTCCTCAAATGTAAGGATTGTGAGATGTTCATGAGAGGTTTTGAGAATGTCTAAATCCTGTTGTTTGACATCATGTTCACTGTCTGTGTTGTAGATAATGCACTCAATATCTTTGGCATCCTGGAGAATATTGATGAATGTTCTCAGGAGATGCGGTTCCAAAAATATTGCCTTCGCTCGAGTGGCAATCAGGGAATGCCGAAGGCCTTCCTCTCCCAAAGTATCATATGCTGTGACGATAGGCATAGATTGTGACATTGCCCCATGTGCAATAGCAAGCCAGTGAGCGCTATTTCGTTAAGTTCAGATCATAGGGATTTACAGGAAGGGAAGAGCACGTACCTAGTTGATGCGAACATATGCACCCTGTCAGGTGCTGAAAGTCCGAGTTTCCTGAACCCTGCCCCAATGTGTAATACCAAGGTCTCATACTCTTGGAAGCTCAAGTACAGATATCCGCTGAGCTCAAAATAAGTCCATTTCTTTTCAACCTCTTGTACTTCCCCATTTATCATTTTCTTCACCTTTTTAGTTTCGTGATGCTTTTTGATCAATGTTCGAGACCCTATAGCTTTCTGGTCTCCGAACTTGGCAGCACCTCGCTTGATGATGTCAAATATTGTTGAGATGCCTTCTTCTGGCTGGAAAAGGAGTTTATCGGGAGATCGCACATTTCGTCTGGGAATAGTTTCACCAGCGACTGCCGTGTAGCCCGAAACTTCCACTGTGAAAGGTGGTCGTTTGGACATTCGCGGTTCGATGACGGTGGTAGCCGAAGACATGCTGGATATTGACGAAGGTTCAATCCTGAGTCCTGGGGGATATGTGGAATGAGGAGTGCCTGTATGCATCATAATATAAAAACTGTTGGGGCTGTCAGCCTTGCTGAATGTAATTCGGTCAAGAATTTCTCCGCATCAAGCAAGCAACGCAGACCGAGGCTCCTCTCGAAGCGCGATTCAGATGCGGCACGTGCGAGTCAGCCGGACGCAGAGATGTCAGAGGCCGAAATAATCGCGCTGGCAGGATAACTGCCAGGCCAAAGAGTACTGTGAAAATGTGGACTGCGCCTAGGCTATAGCATCTTTGCTTCCATTGCGCGAGGGTGCGTCGGAGGTCGTAGTCTAATGCGAGATGGTATTCTGGCACATCGTTATCGGATGGGAATGGAAGCCACCCCATTTGGAATGAGGAACGTCGAGGATGGCCAATTGTGACATCCTCGTGTCTATTTGAATATTTCAAATTTTTGGTGCTAGTGGTCACATGAGCTACCTAGTATTATCTAGTAACTTAATACTCTAATACTAGCAATGCTCTAGCACTATCTAGGAAATGATAATACTAGGTGAATAGAAGTTATAAATATATAGAATAGAACTATATCAGAGTTTAACTTCTCTCGGGCTTACGACCGTAAACTGATGTACTATTTCTCAGTTAGTGACTGATAAAACTCCGCTGCGGAAAAGGGGAAATAAAAGGACTGGCACTATACATTTCGTAGTATGGATATAGCCTCCAGTCTCTCAGCGCTTGTCTCATCTTCGCCACGAGCACTTGAATCTCAACATACTCCCAGCCCATAATTTCTTTCAGCATGTAGAGTGCAAATCCCTCGAGTGACTGATCCAAAAACAAAAGCGTATACAGCCCAATGCGCTTTAGCTTCGGATCGGAGCTCCACCCACCGATCGGAACCTTCCACTTCTTCTCCACTACATCCACGAAGCCTGCGTCGATGATTTGCTGCTTCATCCGGGCCGCGACCTTGAAAGTTCTGCCCATTTTCTCGCCGCACTGAGCGAACAGGCTATTCCACTGGACAAAGATGTGATCCGGACCGACCTTGTCGGACCTAGTAGCGATGTCGAACTCGAGCTCCTCGATGAAGCCGCTGGGTTTGGTGTGCCGAAAGCATTGCGCGTAGAGCGTCGGCCAGTCGCTGATGCTGCCGTGCAGGTTCCGGATGTGCACGAAGTCGAAGTGGTCTACGGGCCACGTCCACGGCATCTGCGCATCGTCGATCTCGAATTTGCAGTTGGGGGGTACCCAGGCGGGTTGGATGGGGGAGATATCTGTGCCGACTACCTTCGCCGAGGGGAACTTGTCGGCGAAGTCGCTAGAACAAGAAGTCAATGGCGTGCGACTGCCGAAGGGAATCAGTTCCAGCTTACATAGCCCATATGCCGGTACCAGTCCCAACATCCAAAACATTCTGTGGCAAGCGGATGAGCTACACGGCATGAGAAGAATAGCCGACTCGGAGGCCACTGACCTGAGGGTGATCACCGAGAGGGGCGAGGAAGAGCTGGTCGTCCAGCAGAAGCGTCAAATAGTGATGCCTGCGCAGCTGGTAAGGTCCATAATAGCCTAGCAAAGCCTCGGAACTTACGTGATATCTAGGCCATCATTTTGCTGCTCATCGTTCGGGGCCCTGGCGGGGATTATTAGTCAATTGCCCCAGGCTGGCCTTGTTTGACTTACCAGTATTCCGTCGTCTTTGAATTCTGAAAGGTCCTGCCGTGGATCTTGCGGTAGTCAAAAATGCTGTCTGTCAAGGAGGCAGTAGACTCCGCGATCCTGTTTGATTCCTGCGTCAGCTACATCTACAAAAAGATCGTCAAGGCTTTCGGCTTACTCGTCCTCGGCTGAAGAGTCGGCGTAATCTCCAAAATCTGGATCCTGATTGAACCAATCAATAATTTTACAATTCAGACGGCACTTTACAGTACGATAGGTAGGTACTTGCAATTGGGATTATTGGAGCCGCCTCAGCTTCAGGTTGTTCGGGTTCGGGTTCGGGTTCGGGTTTGGTGCTAGCCATACTGCACTCCACAGCGGTGGCGCTACCTATGAACCGCCGAAAATATAATAAGTGCGAAAAGGTCCCAATAAAGTCGGGCGGGACCCTTCGTCCTATTTACCTGAATTTCGTACCCCTCCATCCTTGTCAATAGCCCGCGGGACATATTCCTTTGCATGAAAAAAAAGTCAAACTCAGATAAGCCACAACCACATATGGTATAGCTAATTACCTGTTATGGTAAAGCCTAATTCTTCCCGCCTTATCACTGCAGTAGTGTACCTAGTATGAAATCTGATTGGAGGATAGAAGTAGCTTCAAGTTGACCTTAGGGTTGGTCCGTGCAGTCCATTATCCCTACCTTCAATGCCCGCGCTGCTTCTGGCATAAATACGGTATTACGGAGCTATCCCTACCTTCAATACCATACCCGATTGCCCCACCTTAAGCATCCCCTACCTATGAACCTTCTTTGCCCCCTCCGCAAAGTAAAGTTGCACACATTTGTCCTCATCGTCAGAGCTCCAGCCGGGCTCGTACTGATCGCCATGACGCTTGATTTTACTTCCTCGATACCGTGGGCATTATATGCTGCCCAGGCTATGCTCCTCGGCATCATTTGCTATCGTCGCTTCTTCCATCCACTCCACGAAGTCCCCGGCCCGTTCCTTCCTGCAGTGACGCGGCTGTACCTCTGGTATCACAATATCATCAAAGATGGCAGTTACTATAAGAAGATCGACGAAATGCATGTCAAATATGGTAAGATTACCAGATCCCATTCCCATTCCCATTCCCATTCCCATTCCCATTCCACTACAGCCGCAAACCCTAACCCGGCACACCACAGGTCCCGTGATCCGCATCGCCCCAAATGAGATCCACCTGGCTGACCCGGATAACTACGACAAGATCTACAGTGTTGGCAGTAAGTTCTACAAAGACCCGCTTTTTTATAATACACTCGGTGTCGAGGTCATGTTCACGGCCATCGCCAATGACGAACATCGCCGACGCCATGCCCCATTAAACCACTTCTTCTCACGCCGCGCCGTTTTTGACCTGGAGAATATCGTCCAGGAAAAGGTGAAGAAGCTGTGCCGTCGTGTACAGGAGTCGCTGGATGCTGGTAAGCCAGTCAATCTACGGGCTAGTACTCGCGCTGTTTCAATCGATGTTCTCACCGAGTATGCCTTCGACGACTGCTGGAATCATTTGGACGTCGACGATTTCGCAGCATGGTTCTCGGAAGCCGTCCGAGATACCGGCGTCATGTGGTGGACTTTCCAGCAGTTCCCAGCCTTGCTGAAGCCCATGCAGTTGATGCCCGAGGACTACGCCAGAAAAATGAGTCCTGCCATGAATGGATGGATGGACTGCGTGGTGAGAACGCGGGAGTACGTTATGAGAGTGAACGAGCAATTCAAGGCCGGTATCAAGCCCAACCGCCGAACCATCTTCCACGAGCTCCTAGATCCATCGAGTACCGACGAAGAGACATCCTGCCCTCCTAGCTTCGAGAGGTTATATGGTGAAGCTCTCAGCTTCTGCACCGCTGCTGCCGATACCACGGGGAATGCGATGGAGATGGCTGCCTATCATGTCGTCACTAATCCAGATATTTACGACAAGCTGAAGAAGGAACTCCGTGACGCCTTCCCGGACCCGAGTACTGACCTGGGCTATGCCGCTCTCGAAAAACTGCCGTACCTCACTGGTGTTGTGAAAGAGGGTCAGCGTCTATCGTACGGCGTCATCAGCCGACTCGCCCGTGCAACTCCCGATGGTGGTGCGACTTTCAATGGGTACTTTATTCCTGCTGGTGTATGTCCCTCTCCACTCCAATTGACATGGCAGTCCTTCAACTGACACTCCACTACCATAGACAACTGTCTCAATGAGCTCCTGGATGATGCACCGCAACCAGGATGCCTTCCCATCTCCAGACACATTCGATCCCACGAGATGGACGGATTCGGACCAAGTTGTCGTGCGCGCGCGCGAGAAGTGTCTTGTCCCGTTCTCGCGTGGTTCCCGCACGTGCATCGGCCAAAATCTCGCCCTTTGCGAGCTTTACGTCACGCTGGGCACCTTGTTCCGCCGGTTCGATAACTTGGCTGCGTTCGATGTAGGGCCGGAGGACATGACCTATGTGGACTATTTCACGGCGTTTCATCCGAAGGGCTCGAGGGCGTTCAAGGTCGTCGCAAAAGGGGGCAAATAATTCACCAGGCGTCAGAGACATGGAGGCTTTGTATCAACTTGAGGGCACATTGAACCTTTGAGTCTCCGGATTCTTTTGTCGGTGTCAGGATGCCATATTGGCGAATAATTCGAAGTGCGGCAGGAATGTTATCGAGCGTGGAAGTAGACTCGGCTTCTAGACCTTGGAGGCTGCATTCGTTGTGATCCGACAAAGCTGATCATTGAAAGCCGGCCTAGAAGAAAAGAAGTTGGCTCGGGTGGGGCTTTTATAGTTGGACCATCCTTGGGAGGAGCTGATTTGGTTGATGCTGGCTTAGTTACTGCGAGTTTAAATATGATTGTTTCAGACGAAATACGGCTAGAGAATTTTGCCCTGGTAAAGAGGTGACAGCACTCCCTTCGTCCTCTAACCGTGGCATTCGGGAAATCTGATGGATTAATATGAGTAGTTGGGGCGCGACAACAGCTCTGCCTGAGTAGAGTGCATTGTGTAGGAAGACGCCGCCTGCATCAACCATCAAACATCGTACGTGTTACTCCACGCCAGATCCTTGCGATCCTTTAAATCGATCACCTCGTCCAATACCTCCAAAACGCTCATTCACAGATTTCCACAAGCCTATACCCTTCCTTCCTCACCACGACCTGGCAAACGAAGCGACCCCGAATTGAGACCAAATGTCATGGACTGTATAGGCCAATATGGGGTAAAATAAGTATATTCTAAGGTCTAAAGGATGCAAAGAGCAGGAAAATGAGGTTATATAGGGGACCGTGCGTTCCATGACACCAAAGAAGCAGAGCATGAGGCCAGGTATTGTCAATATCCCCTAATGCTAGTTAACGACCAATGGAGAAGCTCGTGCCGCCTATCCAGCAACAGCCAAAGCCTTTCCCTCTAAAGCGCCCAAACGCATTATTCCTCGAAGATATCGTCCTGAGTCTGTCAATAGCTCTGTTCTTTGATTTATTACTCCAGATCGACCATCTTGAGGATGTTGTCAGTAATGCGGGTCAGTACCAGGAGATCCTCTCGTTCTGGCAAAATCGCCCGGATGAATCGGGGGGTATTTGGGAAACATTTCGAGAGGTGGCAAGATTTCCGGTATCGCCAGCGATTTATGAGGGAGCAAGGTCGCTTCGCAGAGTATGCTGCCGGCGCGAAGGACCGTCTAGCGAGACACAACTTCACGGGACTATTTCAGATTCATGAGGATCCAAATCAGCAAGATAGGGTGACGACATGGATCGAGCACCTGAATTACGAGTATAGGATACGCAATGGTCATCCGAAAATGGATTCCATATTGTAATACATAGGCTAACTCAGGGCATACTTGGCTATACTTGCTCCTAGCTTAGGTAAAAGTAGTAGCTGCTTACATGTTCCTACTAAACTTCTTGACTATGTTTTAGATAAAATAGGAATAGTTTACGTCCAATATGATTGTGATCGACAAATCCGATATATATATGCTAGGACAAGATGTCCTCTAAGCTATACTCCTTACCTCCCTCCATTCGCCAGCCAATTGAATCCCTTCTCTGACTTCTCGTAATAATCTTTCGTGAAGTCCGCCTGCGGGAAGAATCCCCAAAACCCATGCGGCAAGCCTGGAAAACCATCCACCATCGTCTTCACACCCTGCTCTCGCAGTATCTCATCGTAAATCAAGGCGTAATCCCTCCCGTAATCAAGCCCCGCGATCTGAAAATATGTCGGTGGCAGACCGGCATGCCCATTCTTCCAGAGCAACGGGCTTCGTAGAGGTGAATGCGGATCGGCTTCATATGCGCGAGCAAATAGCTCGGATGCATGACGATTGAAGATTGGCGCATTGGCGCACTGCTCCCAAGACACGATACGTTTATCCGAAGCATATGGCTCCGGCAGAGCAGAGTGCTGGCATGGATTCGAGAGCGAAATAAAGATGCCAGTCAGTGGTGGGGAAAGCTTCTTGTCCCGTGCAAGATGCGAGAGAACCATCGTGATTGCGGCGCCAGACGATCTGGAAGGAGTCAGCACTGCTTTTGAGCTCCAGGGATATACTCACACTCCACCAAGCACAAATCCCTTCGCAGGATCTGCCTTCAATGTTGAGACATTTGCCGCGATCTGTCTCGTCAGCCGTGCCTCTGAAACCAGACAGGAACGCGTACCCATTGCAGAATATCCCACGAGTCCTCGACAGGCACTGGAAACTTCACCTCAGGCGCGAGTCGATGCTCAATGCTGACAGCGGCTCCTCTGTATCTCTGCACCCAGTTCCTACAATTCTTTTCTTCCTGCTCCAAGTTCCCAACACAGAATCCACCACCATGGATCATGACAAGCAAAGGGCCATTTTCGTGCTCCCCATAATAGCTCTTGATGCGGTTTTCATGCCCATCTCTCATCTTGACCATCATCTCTTTCTCCTTCACACCTGGCACTGGCTCTGACTTGGGCCTGGAAGCAGCGCTTTGAGATCATCGATATTCGTCCCTTCTTTGACCAGCTGGGGATTTGGGTCTGGCCATTCTGACAGTAATTTGGCAAGCTCGGGATTCGTGGTCGCGAGAGAGGACCAGTCCTCTGGAACGTTGGGATTCTTGGTGGCCATGTTGACGTACTAGGTCGATGCTGAGATATTTTTGTTGCTGCTGTAGGATAGGGATGTTGAAGCGATGAGTTTGAGGGCTGTCGATAGGCAGCCTTTTATCCCGCATTACACCAAATGTTGCTTATGAGCTGAGATTCATCCGAGTCCGAACCGGCGCTTAGATCCGACGAATAAATACCTACCTAGGTAGTTATTAGAATTAGACTTATAATTTGAAAAGTTTGAATAGACTCTTTCAAATTAGATAGCCTTAATAGCAAAGAAATAATATTATATTTAAAGTCTCGCTTCCTATTCCACATTATTCCGGGCTATATGTTAACTGGCGTACCGCCTTCATCAAACATAAACTAGTCTATCTACAAAGCAGGCTTGCTATGAATATCGCGCACAGTTTGTGCATGACATAGCTTTTAAGCGTTGAAGCTATCGTCGCGGGCTCGCCTTGGCGAGCCACTGCTGAATCGTCTGTGTCGCCAATCGAGGCACACACTTATATCTCTCACCATCGTACGTATCATCGATAGCCCGCGCAAGACGTTGCGCCTTCACGATCGTGAGCCTCTTTGCATTCGCCCAGTGCTCCCTTTCCACAAACGCATCCGCCTCGCTCGCCAGCTCCCGTCGCTTCTTCCGCACGGTAGGATCGTCAGCCTTTTCGGCGGCGCAGAGTGCACAGTTGCATTCGAAACCCCAGGTAGTCATCAAGGCCATCTGCCTTGCCTCATAGTCACTCGACTCGTCGTAGCTGTGGAAGATCTCTTCGTCGGCGGTGATGGGTCGAGTGGCGCGGAGCATCATTAGGTCGCCGATATATTCTTTCTTGGCGTTGGCGATGCAAGAGTGATTGATGTAAGCGGCCCAGATCCAGAGACCGGTGCTCGCGTTGCTTGCGCCTGCTTCGCCATACTGGCTGCCTGGGCCAAAGGCGTTGCGAGACACAATGTCGTGCACTCGAAAGGTATCGACGACTGGGCCGTCTTCAGTCATGGATACATTTCTGCCATCGCCTTGATAATCGCCGTAGAGATCCATTACCCTTTCAACCTGGGAAGGATTGCTGAGAAGCTTTTGGACAGTCGATTTGCTCAAGCCAACCGGTGATACTCTGATTCTGTCGTCACGCACGTCGTATGTCATCGCTGTCAAAGCCTCGCTTTCATGACCCCAAACCACACAGAAAGCTTTCTCGCACATGACTATCTCCCCGACAGGCATATCACGGGTTGCGAACAGGCCACGTCCTCGTCCTGGGCTATCTCTGAGCTTGGTGTTGCTGATGAAACTTGCGGCGTCAACCCGTGGACGAGTTCGAGAAAGGCCGGCCCTGATCTTCTTCAAATCATATGTTCCCTTTTCTTGCTCGCAGAGGCGCATCTCAATCTTTCGGAGCATGGTACTTGTGTTTTTGTCGCCAGGCGTAAGCTTCTGTTGCTCCTCAAAAAAATCCTTCGCCTCTTGGTATTCGCCGAGCTGGTACGCAGCACAACCGACACGGAAATAGGCCTTGCTATCAAGGTCTTTGGATCGTTGGTCTTGTTTGCCCGAAAGGGAGGCTTGCCCATCAGCCTTTGCTTCATCTAGTTGATTCAGAAGAAGGTTGATATGAGCCCGATTGCGATGAATGTCTCGAACCAGGTCGGGATCAACGTCTTGTCTGGCGACCTTCAGACCTTCAGTATATTTTGCGTGAGCCAGTGGCAGATCTTGTTGTTTGAGCGCGGCATTGCCATTTTCCTTGCACGTTCTCGCAATCCTCTCTGCTGCTGTTGTTTCCTCAAGGTGACCCTTCTCTTCATCAGACGAAGTCAGACTGCTATGAGCAATCTCATCCCTACAGACAATCAGATCTGAAGGATGGTCGATCCGAAGAGTAGCTTCACCCTGGTCGGTGAGTGTGAAGAAAGGCTCCTTGATCACGAGAAGAGATGCCGATTCTAGTACGTCCTTGCCGTGTCTTGACTTGTGCAGGCACACCTCTAAGCGCTCCATCTCGCCTCCAGCTTCATCCTCTACCATGGTCCATGTCCTGGCCGTAAGAGTGACCACCGGGCCTGTACGCTTGACAGTGAGCCGACGGCCACGATGATGAGTGTCCATTTGGAGATCTGCCAGTTTCATCGGCTGTAAGTCTTGGAGCGAGACGATGCATGGCGGATACGGCTGCCCTACAGCAAGAGCCGGCAATGTACCTCCTTGACCTTTCATCTGTGTCATGTCAGCGTCTGGTGCGCCGCCCATATCTGCCATGAGGGACGCGCCAGTCACTTGTCTGATGGCGGCTTTCGAGTCTCTTGGTTCCCGTGTATGGCCTGCAAGTTCGGAACATTTTTTCAATCTGTCTTTGACGGTGTTCCGGATACGGTCCGCTTCTTGCTCAGTCAGGAAGACTGTATTTCCATCGTTTTGAAAAGCCATTATGAAGTGCCAGCTTCGTGAATGCTTTGGCCAGGTAAATACAGCAGGTGACGGAGCTAGCGTCCTAGCGCGCAAGTAGATATATTGACTTTGTAGGCATGTATATGAATTTAAAGCAAGCTTGCATCGTTCGCGGCGGTCAGAAGTGATGAGAGCGCACGCAAATTCGAACGCAGGTAGCATACAGTTCCAATGCTTGTGTGGCGAATCACGTGTGGCGCTTCTGCGGTATCTCCGTCGGAGATGTCCCCGAATGGCTCAAGCGGCCAGCTCGGTGGGCTAACAAAAAGCACCTAAGTCCCTCTCAGCGGCCGAGTGCAATAAATAAAGCAACAAGCGAATCAAAACGCGAATGAAGAGAAGATGCGAAGACCAAGGAGAAATTGAGGAGTGTGAGCCGCAACAATCAAGGCTCGTCCCGGAAGATCCAATGAGATTTTTCACTCGTTCGACTTTCCAATCAAGAGACGTTCTGTTGTGGCCAGCAAGTGCTGAGGAAATCAGCACTAGTATACTTCCTGCTCTGTGCCATATCGAAGCTGTCACAATGTGGCCATTTCTACTGTTTTACCAGGCGATTATATTCGTTGTCCATCCTGTTTTCCAGAAAATTATCTCTCGTCTCTTACTTTCAACCAACTTCGTACTCAACCGCTTCTCAAAAGTCCACTATGTCCAAGCCAACAGTTGTTATGGTGCCTGGAGCCTGGCACAAGTCCTCAATCTACTCCGGCGTTGCTGCATCTCTTTCCAAGCATGGATATCCAACCATCAGTCTTCTGCTTCCTTCAACTGGTGCTGTAACCCACCTCATGAAGACTTTAGTCAAGACGTTGCTGCCATCCGCGAGGGCCTTTCAAAGATTGTCTCAGGTGGTAAAGATGTTGTCCTCGTAGTAAATTCGTACTCTGGCCTTCCTGGAGGCGAAGCGCCAAAAGGTCTTGGGAAGAAAGAACGTGAGGCGAAGGGATTGAGAGGTGGCGTGATCAGATACGTTATCATCAATGAGTTTGCAACGCCGGAGGGTTTTCAGCCAGCGGCCAATGGCGATTTTTCTCAGTTCCCTGAATTGATGAAGCTTGACGAAGTGGTAAGAGCGTGAAGTCTTGTACTTCCTGAGGCCATTGCAACCTCGAAGCTACTTACATCCCTTCCCAGAAAACCGCCTTCACATTCTCACCCTCAGACGACGAAGAAATCTTCTACAATATGACCTCCCATCATCCGAAGCCGAAGCCCAAGCTGCCCAACTCATGTCCCAGAGCGCCGGAGTATTCTTCAGCACCGCAACCTGTGCAGCCTGGAAGGACATCACGTCAACTTTCCTTATTGGCGATGCTGATCGGTGCCATTTTTTCGCCCGCAGTGGTGGAAATGATGCTCAATGGAGCTCATCAGATCGAATCTAGTGCTTTTAACATTGTGGAGCATTGTAAGGAGGGTGGAAACCGTTTCATGATTGCTCATCCGGAGTGGACGGTGGATGCGTTGAGGAGGGCAGCGAGAGAGAAATTTGGGGAGTAGTAATAGCTCATAGGGCACTGGGTAGAGTAAGTTACGAATCGAGCCAAAATGACTGTCATAGTGCTTTGGGTTGATGAACGCAAAGGATCGCAAGTGACATTGGAGAAGTAGACCCGCATTCATATGGCATGGAAAAGAGAACATTCAGTGGAACAGACTCCACGCCTTGGGAATACTTCTTAATTCGGTGCATCTCTATGTAGCTATCAAGGCTACCCTTTTCCCATCCACCAACACCCCAAAACGCAAACACTCTACATATAATTTCGTCACGCCTCAGCCTCGACTTCGGCTTCCGGCTCTGCCTCCCCATTGGCCTCCTCACTCGCACCATTGACATCAATCAAACTCACGCCACCCTCACTCTCCAGCCGCAAGTACTCCTCCCACTCCGGGAACAACCCATCATCCTCGCCAGGGACACCAAGAGTCTTCGCAACTCGGCCCTTCTTGTCCTTCTCCAGACTCTCCTTCCAGAGGCCAACAGTCTTCACCGTGACGCTGGGCTTGTAAGTCTGCGAGAATAACACCGCCTCTGCTGTCCGACCGGTCTTTGTGAGAAGGTCAATGCAGCCCTCCACGTCAGCGAGTTGCCATAGACATGTGAATGCGACGTTGTGGGCGCCAGCCTCTTGTGCTTGCAAGCTCAATGCCTGCAGACCTTCTCTGTCACCCGTTGAAGAGTGCAAGAGCAGCAATGATCCGAGATCTTTTGCGCTTTTGAAACACTCAGCTGCAAGCGCTACATCCCATCCAGCCAGAGCAGCATCTCCGACAGTCTTCCACTTATGCTCGACATCCGCCTCTCTCGCCAACTCGAGGGCAACAGGAAGATGACCAAGCGCCAGAGCTAACTCAAACTTGTGCTCAGGATCCGTCGCAACCTCTAGTGCAAGTTCTTTGTGACCTTGTCCCTCGAGGAAACGGGCAATCTTGTTCAGCTGGTCGGTAGGTATCGAGGGAAGAAGTTCGGCAGCTGATTCCATGTCATCACGGAGGACGAGAGTCTGGTATTCGACGACGGAGAGGGAAAGAGAGAAGGATGTGACATTGACATCTTTGTCGCAGAGGTAAATCCGCGAATCGCGTTGGATGTATCCGAGGATGTACATCCCTTGGTCGAAGTGGGAGATGGTGTATGTTTGGTCGCCGACGAGGTAATTCAGGCGGTTGGTGCTGTTGGTGTAGATGAAGCAGTCGCCAACCCATTCTCCTGTTCGTACGCTACAAAGTTTCAGTGCATATCAAGTACACAAGTGTCCATAGACATACCTTTCGTTGATGTCCGTGACAACCTCGAACGCAGACTCGACTCCATCGTCCTCGACTTGACCAGCCCGGACAGCCTCGACATAATTCTCTCGTGAAAATCGAAGAACGTAGAAAGTATCTTCGCAGGCAATCGCAACCAGTTCGCCGTTCTCAGACCAGTAGACCTCCTTGGGGTCGACTTCAATGCGCCGAACCAAGCCACCAGTCTGCCAATCGAAAAAGCCCACTCCGCCTTGTCCCTTAACGCCAAGTAAAACGCCACCAGTCAAGCCTTCCGCCTGAAAACCAACATCGAGTCCTCCGGCCTTCTCGACAAAGTTCTTGAAGATCTTGACGCTTGTGGCAGACTCCCGGATCGCGTAGTCGTTGCTGTTCTCTTTCGAGCCCCAAACGAAATCCAGAGCTGAACCGAACGCCTTATTTCTCCAAGCAAGTGCTGTGTAGATAATGAACTCGCCATCGCCGCAGACAGAAACGAAACGACCATTCGGCGAGTGGAGCAAGGTTTGTGGGTATACTTCGCAAGTGCCGAGATCTTTCGTAGGCAGAGGGATGGGGTCGTTGTCCTTTAATGAAGGATCTACAAAAGTCAGCGTTTAACAAACAAGCACCTGAGAGCACCGTACCTCCGCCCTTGATTATCGACGAGACAACCTCGCTGTGTCTTGCCCAAATCAACTTGCCAGAACCATCCATCGAGACTGCTGGCTCTTCTCGGCCCATCTTCACAACAACTGCACCCTCGTCGAAACCAACCGCAACACCCTGTTTGCCTCGCTGGTAGCTGACACACCATGCTCGCTCCAAGCCATAGTTCAGAGATTGCTCCAGCCTATACGTATTCGCATGCCAGATCTTAACAGTGCCATCCTCCGAACCCGAGATAATGACCGGTAACTCTGGGTGGTAGCAAGCGAAAGAAACGTTGCTCGTGTGACCCTCGAGGGTTGCAATCAGCGACTTGGTGGTGTAGTCCCAGATCTTAACTGTCCGATCGTCAGAGGTTGTGAGGAGGTATGGCTTGTCGGATTGCGGGTAATAGTCAACATGGTTGACGCCCTTCGTCTCATGCGCCTCGAGTGTGAAGTTCGCCGTTGAAGATCCCAAGCTCCATATCTTAACTGTCCTGTCCAAACACGCCGAGGCAAAAGTATTGGTATCCTTGGGGTTGATTGCCAGTCCCATAACATAATGGCTGTGGCCTTCGAAGACCTGCACACACTTCCATGCCTTGTCCCAATCCCAAAGCTTGATCGTCATATCATCGGAGGCCGTGAGGACGAAGGGTTGCGAAGGGTGGACGACAATCGCTCGAATGTAGTCGGGGTGGGCTTCGAAAGAGGTGATTTTCTCGGAGGTGTTGTAATTGTAGACTCGCAGTTGGAAGTCATCTGAACCGCAGACAATCCAGTTCTTGCGCGCAACGAATCGACCAGCTCGAACAGGGACATCAGTCAACTCGAACGTCTTGACTATCGCCTGGGTCTCGTAAGACCATATGTAGACGTGACCTGAAGAGCAATTTGATCAGCCAGAGTCCTAGCATTCAGTACGCCAATCAACATACCGCTGTATAATGTGGTCAAGATCCATGGCTCAACTGGATGGAAGTCAATGCCTTTGACTCGCTCACTCCTCGCAAACAACTGCCTCTGTGTTTTATAAGCCGAATTAGTCTTGTTCATTGCTGCCTTTCCCACCGCGAATGTCTCTTGCAACTCAATATTCGTGGCAGCTGTCTGGTGCGGGGATGATGAAAACATCACCAAACCCTCCACCACTGATGAACACACTTCAATGAGCCCAGACACAACGTACCTTGACGTCCAAACGCATAATGGGCGACCGCTATGCCGGAAGGGGTTGCGGCAAGGGAGGTTCGAAGAAATGAATGTGGCTTCGTGCCGCGCGGGGGAGACAGAGACCGCTCTGCTCGAGTTCGAATGTTGTGGTCAATTCACTGCCGCAGATCGGAGGATAGAGAAACAGCACGTCAAGAGATTGGGCGCAAATTTGGGGCAGGAGAAAGAGAGACGTGGATGTTGAGCAGTCAATTTGGTGGTCTCTATTTCGAGAATCGTGGTCTTTAGAGGTGGGAGCTCGAATGGCCGAACTTAACCGCTTTCGGATTAGCGAAGCAGTGGGAAGGAACATGCAGTGTGAGTGCGACGGCGAGGAACCTCAGGTCAACGTCAATCAAGTTCACCGTCTTAGATTTTCACAGAAAAGGATATTGAAGACAAGTCTTTGATGAATATTCTGTCAAATTTTGTACCCGCCATCCAATGTATACTGACAGTCCAAGGATCTAATCCAGATCGCTGAAAGGTCCTGCCAGAAGTCGCTCATTTACCCAAGTCCCAATTTCGCCATAAAATATAAAATCCTCTTCCTTACGCCTCGTCTTGCACCTTCTTGACGATCTCAACGACTGAAGGGAAAATCTTATCCTTCGAAGTTAGGCCGCAGACCTTCTCTACCACCGCTTCTGGCTTGTTCTCCTTCATGATCTTGGCGAGCTCCACACTCTCATCATCTCCTTCAACGTTCTGGAAACGGAACGCCATCTCGGCAGCATCAAGTAGTGCGTCGAATGGCTTGCCCTCCTCTGCAAGTTCTGCTGCTGGGCCAATGAATCGCTCCTTGCGACCCAACTTTCTGAGTGGCGCACGACCAACTCGCTCGACGGCGTCCTCAAGATAAGGGTTGCCAATACGAGTGATGATCTTCTCAACATATGCCTTTTGTTCTTCCTCTTCAATGCCGTGCTTGCCAACAATCAAGGCGCTTGTCTCGGCCAAGGCCTTGCGAACCTCATCGAGGATCATAGGTTCTTGCAGAGCATCGTAGACGGTGGTCTTGCTGTGGTAGTAGCCGTGGTATGCTGCTGCCGCGTGGCCAGTATTCACGGTGAAAAGCTTTCGCTCAATGTATGGGATCAAGTCGTCCACCCACTTGACACCTTTGATCGGAGGAGGTTCGTGATCGTGGAAGGGTGATCGGTCGACAACCCATTCATAGAATTTCTCGAGCTTGACGTCCAAGCCGGCATCAGGGTCTTGCGCAGGGACGATTCGGTCGATGGCAGAGTTCGCGTATCGTGCTCGCTCGTGGTGATCTTCTAGTCGGTCTTCAGGAGTATGCTTGGGGTGCATGATGTGCTCCGCAAGAGTGTCGGTGGCGCCAATTGCATTTTCACATGCAATCACCGCAATCGGGGTAGCATCGTTCGGTCGAGCGTCAATTCCCTTCGCAATAACGGGAGCAATGAACTTGAGGATGTTGGGTCCGACGGAGCAGGTCACGACATCTGCCGTTGTGATCTCCTTGATGACGTCGGCCTCGTGGGTTTTCGAATTTATGGCACGGTAGTTGGTGATGGTCGTTTCGCTGTTGCCCTCCGCTCCAACCTGGATGACTTTGTACGACTTGGATGCATTCAGTTTCTCAATCACGCTGTCCATGACATCGCAGAAGACAACCTCGTAGCCCGAGTGGTGGAGGCTGCATGACAGTCAGTAAAGCTGCCTCCAGATTCAATGCCTCCAGATTCGATTTCAGGGTAGTCCAAAAGATCAGGAGATACTTACAACTCGGCAACGAATCCTCTGCCGATGTTGCCAGCGCCGAAGTGAACTGCCTTCATGATGCTGCAGGTGAAAGGGTGTCAATGGCCAAGGCGGGGAAGATATCAGATATCAGATGCACAGATGCACAGATGCACAGATGCAGCAATTGCAGCAAAAGAAAGTATGCGTTCGTCACGGGCGTAAGAAACACAACGCGAACAGTGAATGTGAGTGAGTCAAGTGTGGAGAAGGAGACGATGAAGTGGTGCGATCCGGCTCGATACTTATACTTCGAGCGGGCGTGGGCGTCAGAGGAGGAAGCGAGCGAAGGCAGGAAAGAGCAAGGCTGGCTCGCTACGTCGATGAGCATTGGAGGGGGAGGGGAAGGGGAAGAG